>OW569416.2:12669748-12759695 GCA_937662695.2 Halyzia sedecimguttata | reverse complement strand
GTTGAAGGATCCGTAAAAGGTTCTTAATGGATAGCAAACGATATCCAGCCTTTAGAAACGCGCTTGCAGTGTAACTTCTATAGTAATATCTGTATTGGGAATTATACCACGTTGAAGGATTTTCAAAAAGATTTGAAATGAAAGTAAAAGATATCTTAGTAGTCGGATTCGAATATACGCCAATAGGGAAGCGTGAGCAACGGAACTTTCTCAGTAATATCTTTATTGAGAGTCACACCAATTTGATAGTTCCGTAAAAGGATCTGAATGGATAGTAAAATGTAATATATTACTTGGTTTAATATATCAGGCCAACAGAGGCGCATTGGCAGTAGCACTTTTTCCGTAATATCTGTATCGAGAATCATGCCTCTTTGAAAGATCCCTAAAAGAATCTTAATGGATAGTAAAAGAATAAATAAAACACGATTTCAATCATCCGGCCAGCAGGAACGTGCGAGCATTGGAGCTTCCTCTGTAATATCTTTATTGAGAAACATACCTCGTTGGAAGATCTGTAAAAGGTTCTTAATGGATAGTAAACGATATAATAATTCTCGGTTTCGAATATCCATTCATTAGAAACGCGTACGCAGTGTAACTTCTACAGTAATATCTGTATTGTGAATCATGCCACGTTGAACGATCCTTAAAAGCTTCTGAAGGGATAGTAAAAGATATAGTAGTAGTTTGTTTCGAATATACGCCAACAGGAAATCGTGAGCAGTGGAACTTTCTCAGTAAGATCTTTATTGAGAATCACACCAAGTTGAAAGATCAGTGAAAGGATCTGAATATATAGTAGAAGGTAATACTCGGTTTCAAAAATAGCACCATCAGAACCGCATTGGCAATGGAACCTTATCAGTAATATCTGTATTGAGAATCATGCCTCGTCAGTTTCGAACATCCGGCCAGCAGGCACGCGTGAGCATTGTAACTTCTACTGTAATATCCGTATTTGTAATCATGCCATGTTGAAGGATCCTTAAAAGGATCTGAATGAATAGTAAGAGTTGTGGCATGATTGCCATTACAGATATTACTGAGAAGGTTCTTTTGCCAATGCAGTTCTGATGGCGCGATATTTGAAACCGGTTATTAAAATACATTCTACTATCTATTCAGATCCTTTTACGGATTTTTCGTCGTGGTGTGATTCTCAATAAAGATATTACTGAGAAAGTTCCACATCACAAGATTCCCTGTTGGCGTATATACGAAAAAGACTACTACTATATCTTCTATTATCCATTCAGATCTTTTTAAGAATCCTTCAACGTGGCATGATTCCCAATACAGATATTACTGCAGAAGTTACACTGCGAACGCCTTTCTAATGGCTGGATATTCGAAACCGAGTATTATTATATAGTTTACTATCCATTAAGAACCTTTTACGGATCTTTCAACGTGGTGTGATTCTCAAATCAATCTAGTTGTTTGGAGTTGGAGTTGGAGTTGGAGCTGGAGTTGGAGTTGGAGTTGGAGTTGGAGTTGGAGTTGTAGTTGGAGTTGGAGTTGGAGTTGGAGTTGGAGTTGGAGTTGGAGTTGGAGTTGGAGTTGGAGTTGGAGTTGGAGTTGGAGTTGGAGTTGGAGTTGGAGTTGGAGTTGGAGTTGGAGTTGGAGTTGGAGTTGGAGTTGGAGTTGGAGTTTTAGTTGGAGTTGGAGTTGGTTTCATCGTGGTGTGATTCTCAATAAAGATATTACTGAGAAAGTTCCACATCACAAGCTTCCCTGTTGGCGTATATACGAAAAATACTACTATTATATCTTCTATTATCCATTCAGATCCTTTTAAGAATCTCTCAACGTGGCATGATTCCCAATACAGATATTACTGCAGAAGTTACACTGCGAACGCCTTTCTAATGGCTGGATATTCGAAACCGAGTATTATTATATCGTTTACTATCCATTAAGAACCTTTTACGGATCTTTCAACGTGGTGTGATTCTCAAATCAGTCTAGTTGTTTGGAGTTGGAGTTGGAGTTGGAGCTGGAGTTGGAGTTGGATTTGGAGTTGGAGTTGGAGTTGGAGTTGGAGTTGGAGTTGGAGTTGGAGTTGGAGTTGGAGTTGGAGTTGGAGTTGGAGTTGGAGTTGGAGTTGGAGTTGGAGTTGGAGTTGGAGTTGGAGTTGGAGTTTTAGTTGGAGTTGGAGTTGGTTTCGTCGTGGTGTGATTCTCAATAAAGATATTACTGAGAAAGTTCCACATCACAAGCTTCCCTGTTGGCGTATATACGAAAAAGACTACTACTTTATCTTCTATTATCCATTCAGATCCTTTTAAGAATCCTTCAACGTGGCATGATTCCCAATACAGATATTACTGCAGAAGATACACTGCGAACGCCTTTCTAATGGCTGGATATTCGTAACCGAGTATTATTATATTGTTTACTATCCATTAAGAACCTTTTACGGATCTTTCAACGTGGTGTGATTCTCAAATCAATCTAGTTGTTTGGAGTTGGAGTTGGAGTTGGAGTTGGAGTTGGAGTTGGGGTTGGAGTTGGGGTTGGGGTTGGAGTTGGAGTTGGAGGAGTTGGAGTTGGAGTTGGAGTTGGAGTTGGAGTTGGAGTTGGAGTTGGATTTTTGGAGTTGGAGTTGGAGTTGGAGTTGGAGTTGGAGTTGGAGTTGGAGTTGGAGTTGGAGTTGGAGTTGGAGATGGAGTTGGAGTTGGAGTTGGAGTTGGAGTTTGAGTTGGAGTTGGAGTTGGAGTTGGAGTTGGAGTTGGAGTTGGAGTTGGAGTTGGAGTTGGAGTTGGAGTTGGAGTTGGAGTTGGAGTTGGAGTTGGAGTTGGAGTTGGAGTTGGTGTTGGAGTTGGAGTTGGAGTTGGAGTTGGAGTTGGAGTTGGAGTTGGAGTTGAAGTTGGAGTTGGAGTTGGAGTTGGAGTTGGAGTTGGAGTTGGAGTTGGAGTTGGAGTTGGAGTTGGAGTTGGAGTTGGAGTTGGAGTTGGAGTTGGAGTTGGAGTTGGAGTTGGAGTTGGAGTTGGAGTTGGAGTTGGAGTTGGAGTTGGAGTTGGAGTTGGAGTTGGAGTTGGAGTTGGAGTTGGAGTTGGAGTTGGAGTTGGAGTTGGAGTTGGAGTTGGAGTTGGAGTTGGAGTTGGAGTTGGAGTTGGAGTTGGAGTTGGAGTTGGAGTTGGAGTTGGAGTTGGAGTTGGAGTTGGAGTTGGAGTTGGAGTTGGAGTTGGAGTTGGAGTTGGAGTTGGAGTTGGAGTTGGAGTTGGAGTTGGAGTTGGAGTTGGAGTTGGAGTTGGAGTTGGAGTTGGAGTTGGAGTTGGAGTTGGAGTTGGAGTTGGAGTTGGAGTTGGAGTTGGAGTTGGAGTTGGAGTTGGAGTTGGAAATGGAGTTGGAGTTGGAGTTGGAGTTGGAGTTGGAGTTGGAGTTGGAGTTGGAGTTGGAGTTGGAGTTGGAGTTGGAGTTGGAGTTGGAGTTGGAGTTGGAGTTGGAGTTGGAGGTGGAGTTGGAGTTGGAGTTGGAGTTGGAGTTGGAGTTGTATTTGCAGTTGGTGTTCCAACTAGCTATTCCATCTCCAACTCCAACTCCAACTCCAACTCCAACTCCAACTCCAACTCCAACTCCAACTCCAACTCCAACTCCAACTCCAACTCCAACTCCAACTCCAACTCCAACTCCAACTCCAACTCCAACCCCAACTCCAACTCCAACTCCAGCTCCAACTTCAACTCCAACTCCAAACAACTAGATTGATTTGAGAATCACACCACGATGAAAGATCCGTGAAAGGTACTTAATGGATAGTAAACGATATAATAATACTCGGTTTCGAATATCCAGCCATTTGAAAGGCGTTCGCAGTGTAACTTCTGCAGTAATATCTGTATTGGGAATCATGCCACGTTGAACGATTCTTAAAAGGATCTGAATGGATAGTAAAAGATATAGTAGTAGTCTGTTTCGTATATACGCCAACAGGGAAGCTTGTGATGTGGAACTTCTTCAGTAATATCTTTATTGAGAATCACATCACGTTGAAAGATCAGTAAAAGGATCTGAATATATAGTAGAATGTATTTTAATACCCGGTTTCAAATATCGCGCCATCAGAACTGCCTTGGCAATGGAACCTTCTCAGTAATATCTGTTTTGGCAATCATGCCACAAATCTTACTATTCATTCAGATCCTTTTAAGGATCCTTCAACATGGCATGATTCCAAATACAGATATTACACTTGAAGTTACAATGCTCACGCGTGCCTGCTGGCCGGATGTTTAAAACTGACGTGGCATGATTCTCAATACAGATATTACTGATAAGGTTCCATTGCTAATGCGGTTCTGATGGCGCTATATTTGAAACCGAGTATTACCTTCTACTATATATTCAGATCCTTTTACTGTTCTTTGAACGTGGTGTTATTCTCAATAAAGATATTACTGAGAAAGTTCCACTGCTCACGCTTTCCTGTTGGCGTATATTCGAAACAGACTACTACTATATCTTTTACTATCGCTTCAGAAGATTTTAAGGATCCTTCAACGTGGCATGATTCATAATACAGATATCACTGTAGAAGTTACACTGCGTTCGCGTTTCTAATGGCTGGATATTCGAAACCGAGTATTATTATATCGTTTACTATCCATTAAGAACCTTTTACAGATCTTTCAACGTGGTGTGTTTCTCAATAAAGATATTACAGAGGAAGCACCAATGCTCGCACGTTCCTGCTGACCGAAACAGACTACTACTATATCTATTACTATTCCTTCAGAAGCTTTTAAGGATCCTTCAACTTGGCATGATTCACAATACAGATATCACTGTAGAAGTTACACTGCGTTCGCGTTTCTAATGGCTGGATATTGGAAACCGAGTATTATTATATCGTTTACTATCCATTAAGAACCTTTTACAGATCTTTCAACGTGGTGTGTTTCTCAATAAAGATATTACAGAGGAAGCTCCAATGCTCGCACGTTCCTGCTGGCCGGATGATTGAAATCGTGTTTTATTAATTCTTTTACTATCCATTTAGATTCTTTTAGGGATCTTTCAAAGAGGCATGATTCTCGATACAGATATTACGGAAAAAGTTCAACTGCCAATGCGCCTCTGTTGGCCTGATATTTCAAACCGAGTAATATATTACCTTTTACTATACATTCAGATCCTTTAACGGATATTTCAAATTGGTGTGATTCTCAATAAAGATATTACTGAGAAAGTTCCACTGCTCACGCTTCCCTATTGGCGTATATTCGAATCCGACTACTACTATATCTTTTACTTTCATTTCAAATCTTTTTGAAGATCCTTCAACGTGGTATAATTCCCAATACAGATATTATTGTAGAAGTTACACTGCAAGCGCGTTTCTAAAGGCTGAATATCGTTTGCTATCCATTAAGAACCTTTTACGGATCATTCAACGTGGTGTGATTCTCAATGAAGATATTACTGAGAAAGCTCTATTACTCGCGCGTCCCTGCTGGCCTGCTGTTTGAAACCGTGTTTTAATTATTCTGTTATTTAGATACTTTTAGGCATTATTCAAAGTGGCATGATTCTCAATACATATATTACTGAAAAATTCTACTGCCAATGCGCCTCCGATGGCCTGATTTTTATAACCGGGAAATAAAATACCTTTTCCTATCTATATAGATCCTTTTATGAATCTTTCCACATGGTGTGATTCTCAGTAAAGATATTACTGAGAAATTTCCACTGCTCGCGCTTTCCTGTTGGCGTATAATCGGAACCGACTACTACTATATCTTTTACAACTCATTCAGATCCTTATAAGGTTCCTTCAACGTGGTATAATTCTCAATACAGATATTACGTTAGGAGTTACACTGCAAGCGCGTTTCTAGTGGTTATTCCAAACCGAGTATTATTATATCGTTTAATATCCATTCAGAACCTTTCACGGATCTTTCAATGTGGTGTGATTCTCAATACAGATATTACTGAGAAAGCTCTACTGCTCACGTGTGCCTGCTGTTCGCATGTTTGACACCGAGTTTTAATAATTCTTTTACTATCCATTTAGATGTTTTAAGGGATATCCCAAAGCGGCATGATTCTCAATGCGCCAATTAGCCTCTAATGCCTGATTTTTGGAACAGCGTATTATGATACCTTTTACTATCTATTCGGATCCTTTTACGGATCTTTCAACATAGTATGATACTCAATAAAGATATTACTGTGAAAGATACACTGCTCACGCTTCCCTAGTGGCCTATATTCGAAACCTACTCTACGATATCTTTAAATATCCAATCAGATCCTTTTGAGGATTCATCAACGTGGCATGATTCCCTCTACAGATATTGATGTATAAGTTACACTGCAAACGCGTTTCTAATAGCCTTTTACGGATCCTTTAACGTGGTATGATTGTCAATATAGATATTACTGTAGAAGTTACACTGCAAGCTTGTTTCTTATGGATATTCGAAACCGAATATTATTATATCGTTTACTATCCATTCAGAACCTTTTACGGATCTTTCAATGCGGTGTGACTCTCAATACAGATATTACTGAGAAAGCTTCACAGCCTTCGCGACCCTGCTGGTCGGACGTTTGAAACCGAGTTTTATTAATTCTTCTTTTATCCATTAAGATGCGTGTAGGTATATTTCAAAGTGGCATGATCCTCAATACAGATATTGCTGAAAATGGTCAACTAAGAATGCGCCTCTGAAGGCCTGATTCTTGGAACAGAGGATTATGATACCTTTTGCTGTCTGTTCAGAACCTTTTATGGATCTTCCAATGTGGTGTGATTCTCAATACAGTTATTACAGAGGAAGCTAGTGCTCACGCGTTCCATGCGTTCTTGCTGGTCGGATGTTTGAAATCGGAGTTGGAGTTGGCGTTGGAGTTGGAGTTTGAATTGGAATTGGAGTTGGAGATGGAATAGCTAGTTTGAACACCAACTGCAAATCCAACTCCAACTCCAACTCCAACTCCAACTCCAACTCCAACTCCAACTCCAACTCCAACTCCAACTCCAACTCCAACTCCAACTCCAACTCCAACTCCAACTCCAACTCCAACTCCAACTCCAACTCCAACTCCAACTCCAACTCCAACTCCAACTCCAACTCCAACTCCAACTCCAACTCCAACTCCAACTCCAACTCCAGCGTCAACTCCAACTCCAACTCCAACTCCAACTCCATCTCCAACTCCAACTCCAACTCCAACTCCAACTCCAACTCCAACTCCAACTCCAACTCCAACTCCAACTCCAACTCCAACTCCAACTCCAACTCCAACTCAAACTCCAACTCCGATTTCAAACATCTGACCAGCAAGAACGCGTGAGCAGTAGCTTCCTCTGTGATATCTGTATTGAGAATCACACCACATTGGAAGATCCATAAAAGGTTCTGAACAGACAGCAAAAGGTATCATAATACTCTGTTCCAAGAATCAGGCCTTCAGAGGCGCATTCTTGGTTGACCATTTTCAGCAATATCTGTATTGAGGATCATGCCACTTTGAAATATACCTACACGCATTTTAATGGATAAAAGAAGAATTAATAAAACTCGGTTTCAAACGTCCGACCAGCAGGGTCGCGGGAGCTGTGAAGCTTTCTCAGTAATATCTGTATTGAGAGTCACACCACATTGAAAGATCCGTAAAAGGTTCTGAATGGATAGTAAACGATATAATAATATTCGGTTTCGAATATCCATAAGATACAAGCTTGCAGTGTAACTTCTACAGTAATATTTGTATTGACAATCATACCACGTTAAAGGATCCGTGAAAGGCTATTAGAAACGCGTTTGCAGTGTAACATATACATCAATATCTGTAGAGGGAATCATGCCACGTTGATGAATCCTCAAAAGGATCTGATTGGATATTAAAAGATATCATAGAGTATAAAAGGATCTATATAGATAGGAAAAGGTATTTTATTTCCCCGGTTATAAAAATCAGGCCATCAGAGGCGCATTGGCAGTAGAATTTTTCAGTAATATATGAATTGAGAATCATGCCATAATAATGCCTAAAAGAATCTAAATAACAGAATAATTAAAACACGGTTTCAAACATCAGGCCAGCAGGGACGCGCGAAAAGTAGAGCTTTCTCAGTAATATCTTTATTGAGAATCACACCACGTTGAATGATCCGTAAAAGGTTCTTAATGGATAGCAAACGATATCCAGCCTTTAGAAACGCGCTTGCAGTGTAACTTCTACAGTAATATCTGTATTGGGAATTATACCACGTTGAAGGATCTTCAAAAAGATTTGAAATGAAAGTAAAAGATATATTAGTACTCGGATTCGAATATACGCCAATAGAGAAGCGTGAGCAATGGAACTTTCTCAGTAATATCCTTATTGAGAATCACACCAATTTGAAAGATCCGTAAAAGGATCTGAATGGATGGTAAAAGGTAATATATTACTTGGTTTGAAATATCAGGCCAACAGAGGCGCATTGGCAGTAGAACTTTTTCCGTAATATCTGTATCGAGAATCATGCCTCTTTGAAAGATCCCTATAGGAATCTAAATGGATAGTAAAAGAATTAATAAAACACGATTTCAATCATCCGGCCAGCAGGAACGTGCGAGCATTGGAGCTTCCTCTGTAATATCTTTATTGAGAAACACACCACGTTGAAAGATCTGTAAAAGGTTCTTAATGGATAGTAAACGATATAATAATACTCGGTTTCGAATATCCAGCCATTAGAAACGCGTACGCAGTGTAACTTCTACATTAATATCCGTATTGTGAATCATGCCACGTTGAAGGATCCTTAAAAGCTTCTGAAGGGATAGTAAAAGATAAAGTAGTAGTCTGTTTCGAATATACGCCAACAGGAAAGCGTGAGCAGTGGAACTTTCTCAGTAATATCTTTATTGAGAATCACACCACGTTGAAAGATCAGTGAAAGGATCTGAATATATAGTAGAAGGTAATACTCGGTTTCAAATATAGCGCCATCAGAACCGCATTGGCAATGGAACCTTATCAGTAATATCTGTATTGAGAATCATGCCCCGTCAGTTTTGAACATCCGGCCAGCAGGCACGCATGAGCATTGTAACTTCTACTGTAATATCTGTATTTGTAATCATGCCATGTTGAAGGTTCCTTAAAAGGATCTGAATGAATAGTAAGAGTCGTGGCATGATTGCCATTACAGATATTACTGAGAAGGTTCTATTGCCAATGCAGTTCTGATGGCGCGATATTTGAAACCGGTTATTAAAATACATTCTACTATCTATTCAGATCCTTTTACGGATCTTTCGTCGTGGTGTGATTCTCAATAAAGATATTACTGAGAAAGTTCCACATCACAAGCTTTCCTGTTGGCGTATATACGAAAAAGACTACTACTATATCTTCTATTATCCATTCAGATCCTTTTAAGAATCCTTCAACGTGGCATGATTCCCAATACAGATATTACTGCAGATGTTACACTGCGAACGCCTTTCTAATGGCTTGATATTCGAAACCGAGTATTATTATATCGTTTACTATCCATTAAGAACCTTTTACGGATCTTTCAACGTGGTGTGATTCTCAAATCAATCTAGTTGTTTGGAGTTGGAGTTGGAGTTGGAGCTGGAGTTGGAGTTGGAGTTGGAGTTGGAGTTGGAGTTGGAGTTGGAGTTGGAGTTGGAGTTGGAGTTGGAGTTGGAGTTGGAGTTGGAGTTGGAGTTGGAGTTGGAGTTGGAGTTGGAGTTGGAGTTGGAGTTGGAGTTGGAGTTGGAGTTGGAGTTGGAGTTGGAGTTGGAGTTGGAGTTGGAGTTTTAGTTGGAGTTGGAGTTGGTTTCGTCGTGGTGTGATTCTGAATAAAGCTATTACTGAGAATGTTCCTCATCACAAGCTTCCCTGTTGGCGTATATACGAAAAAGACTACTACTATATCTTCTATTATCCATTCAGATCCTTTTAAGAATCCTTCAACGTGGCATGATTCACAATACAGATATTACTGCAGAAGTTACACTGCGAATGGCTTTCTAACTTCTGCAACTTTGGAGTTGGAGTTGGGGTTGGAGTAGGAGTTGGAGTTGGAGTTGTAGTAGGAGTTGGGGTTGGAGTAGGAGTTGGAGTTGGAGTTGGAGTTGGAGTTGGAGTTGGAGTTGGAGTTGGAGTTGGAGTTGGAGTTGGAGTTGGAGTTGGAGTTGGAGTTGGAGTTGGAGTTGGAGTTGGAGTTGGAGTTGGAGTTGGAGTTGGAGTTGGAGTTGGAGTTGGAGTTGGAGTTGGAGTTGGAGTTGGAGTTGGAGTTGGAGTTGGAGTTGGAGTTGGAGTTGGAGTTGGAGTTGGAGTTGGAGTTGGAGTTCGAGTTGGAGTTGGAGTTGGAGTTGGAGTTGGAGTTGGAGTTGGAGTTGGAGTTGGAGTTGGAGTTGGAGTTGGAGTTGGAGTTGGAGTTGGAGTTGGAGTTGGAGTTGGAGTTGGAGTTGGAGTTGGAGTTGGAGTTGGAGTTGGAGTTGGAGTTGGAGTTGGAGTTGGAGTTGGAGTTGGAGTTGGAGTTGGAGTTGGAGTTGGAGTTGGAGTTGGAGTTGGAGTTGGAGTTGGAGTTGGAGTTGGAGGTGGAGTTGGAGTTGGAGTTGGAGTTGGAGTTGGAGTTGGAGTTGGAGTTGGAGTTGGAGTTGGAGTTGTATTTGCAGTTGGTGTTCCAACTAGCTATTCCATCTCCAACTCCAACTCCAACTCCAACTCCAACTCCAACTCCAACTCCAACTCCAACTCCAACTCCAACTCCAACTCCAACTCCAACTCCAACTCCAACTCCAACTCCAACTCCAACTCCAACTCCAACTCCAACTCCAACTCCAACTCCAACTCCAACTCCAACTCCAACTCCAACTCCAACTCCAACTCCAACTCCAACTCCAACTCCAACTCCAACTCCAGCTCCAACTTCAACTCCAACTCCAAACAACTAGATTGATTTGAGAATCACACCACGATGAAAGATCCATGAAAGGTTCTTAAAGGATAGTAAACGATATAATAATACTCGGTTTCGAATATCCAGCCATTTGAAAGGCGTTCGCAGTGTAACTTCTGCAGTAATATCTGTATTGGGAATCATGCCACGTTGAACGAATCTTAAAAGGATCTGAATGGATAGTAAAAGATATAGTAGTAGTCTGTTTCGTATATACGCCAACAGGGAAGCTTGTGATGTGGAACTTCTTCAGTAATATCTTTATTGAGAATCACATCACGTTGAAAGATCAGTAAAAGGATCTGAATATATAGTAGAATGTATTTTAATACCCGGTTTCAAATATCGCGCCATCAGAACTGCCTTGGCAATGGAACCTTCTCAGTAATATCTGTTTTGGCAATCATGCCACAAATCTTACTATTCATTCAGATCCTTTTAAGGATCCTTCAACATGGCATGATTCCAAATACAGATATTACACTTGAAGTTACAATGCTCACGCGTGCCTGCTGGCCGGATGTTTAAAACTGACGTGGCATGATTCTCAATACAGATATTACTGATAAGGTTCCATTGCTAATGCGGTTCTGATGGCGCTATATTTGAAACCGAGTATTACCTTCTACTATATATTCAGATCCTTTTACTGTTCTTTGAACGTGGTGTTATTCTCAATAAAGATATAACTGAGAAAGTTCCACTGCTCACGCTTTCCTGTTGGCGTATATTCGAAACAGACTACTACTATATCTTTTACTATCCCTTCAGAAGATTTTAAGGATCCTTCAACGTGGCATGATTCACAATACAGATATCACTGTAGAAGTTACACTGCGTTCGCGTTTCTAATGGCTGGATATTCGAAACCGAGTATTATTATATCGTTTACTATCCATTAAGAACCTTTTACAGATCTTTCAACGTGGTGTGTTTCTCAATAAAGATATTACAGAGGAAGCACCAATGCTCGCACGTTCCTGCTGACCGAAACAGACTACTACTATATCTATTACTATTCCTTCAGAAGCTTTTAAGGATCCTTCAACTTGGCATGATTCACAATACAGATATCACTGTAGAAGTTACACTGCGTTCGCGTTTCTAATGGCTGGATATTGGAAACCGAGTATTATTATATCGTTTACTATCCATTAAGAACCTTTTACAGATCTTTCAACGTGGTGTGTTTCTCAATAAAGATATTACAGAGGAAGCTCCAATGCTCGCACGTTCCTGCTGGCCGGATGATTGAAATCGTGTTTTATTAATTCTTTTACTATCCATTTAGATTCTTTTAGGGATCTTTCAAAGAGGCATGATTCTCGATACAGATATTACGGAAAAAGTTCAACTGCCAATGCGCCTCTGTTGGCCTGATATTTCAAACCGAGTAATATATTACCTTTTACTATACATTCAGATCCTTTAACGGATATTTCAAATTGGTGTGATTCTCAATAAAGATATTACTGAGAAAGTTCCACTGCTCACGCTTCCCTATTGGCGTATATTCGAATCCGACTACTACTATATCTTTTACTTTCATTTCAAATATTTTTGAAGATCCTTCAACGTGGTATAATTCCCAATACAGATATTATTGTAGAAGTTACACTGCAAGCGCGTTTCTAAAGGCTGAATATCGTTTGCTATCCATTAAGAACCTTTTACGGATCATTCAACGTGGTGTGATTCTCAATGAAGATATTACTGAGAAAGCTCTATTACTCGCGCGTCCCTGCTGGCCTGCTGTTTGAAACCGTGTTTTAATTATTCTGTTATTTAGATACTTTTAGGCATTATTCAAAGTGGCATGATTCTCAATACATATATTACTGAAAAGTTCTACTGCCAATGCGCCTCCGATGGCCTGATTTTTATAACCGGGAAATAAAATACCTTTTCCTATCTATATAGATCCTTTTATGAATCTTTCCACATGGTGTGATTCTCAGTAAAGATATTACTGAGAAATTTCCACTGCTCGCGCTTTCCTGTTGGCGTATAATCGGAACCGACTACTACTATATCTTTCACAACTCATTCAGATCCTTATAAGGTTCCTTCAACGTGGTATAATTCTCAATACAGATATTACGTTAGGAGTTACACTGCAAGCGCGTTTCTAGTGGTTATTCCAAACCGAGTATTATTATATCGTTTAATATCCATTCAGAACCTTTCACGGATCTTTCAATGTGGTGTGATTCTCAATACAGATATTACTGAGAAAGCTCTACTGCTCACGTGTCCCTGCTGTTCGCATGTTTGACACCGAGTTTTAATAATTCTTTTACTATCAATTTAGATGTTTTAAGGGATATCCCAAAGTGGCATGATCCTCAATACAGATATTGCTGAAAATGGTCAACTAAGAATGCGCCTCTGAAGGCCTGATTCTTGGAACAGAGGATTATGATACCTTTTGCTGTCTGTTCAGAACCTTTTATGGATCTTCCAATGTGGTGTGATTCTCAATACAGATATTACAGAGGAAGCTAGTGCTCACGCGTTCCACGCGTTCGTGCTGGTCGGATGTTTGAAATCGGAGTTGGAGTTGGCGTTGGAGTTGGAGTTTGAATTGGAATTGGAGTTGCAGATGGAATAGCTAGTTTGAACACCAACTGCAAATCCAACTCCAACTCCAACTCCAACTCCAACTCCAACTCCAACTCCAACTCCAACTCCAACTCCAACTCCAACTCCAACTCCAACTCCAACTCCAACTCCAACTCCAACTCCAACTCCAACTCCAACTCCAACTCCAACTCCAACTCCAACTCCAACTCCAACTCCAACTCCAACTCCAACTCCAACTCCAACTCCAACTCCAACTCCAACTCCAACTCCAACTCCAACTCCAACTCCAACTCCAACTCCAACTCCAACTCCAACTCCAACTCCAACTCCAACTCCAACTCCAGCGTCAACTCCAACTCCAACTCCAACTCCAACTCCATCTCCAACTCCAACTCCAACTCCAACTCCAACTCCAACTCCAACTCAAACTCCAACTCCGATTTCAAACATCTGACCAGCAAGAACGCGTGAGCAGTAGCTTCCTCTGTGATATCTGTATTGAGAATCACACCACATTGGAAGATCCATAAAAGGTTCTGAACAGACAGCAAAAGGTATCATAATACTCTGTTCCAAGAATCAGGCCTTCAGAGGCGCATTCTTGGTTGACCATTTTCAGCAATATCTGTATTGAGGATCATGCCACTTTGAAATATACCTACACGCATTTTAATGGATAAAAGAAGAATTAATAAAACTCGGTTTCAAACGTCCGACCAGCAGGGTCGCGGGAGCTGTGAAGCTTTCTCAGTAATATCTGTATTGAGAGTCACACCACATTGAAAGATCCGTAAAAGGTTCTGAATGGATAGTAAACGATATAATAATATTCGGTTTCGAATATCCATAAGAAACAAGCTTGCAGTGTAACTTCTACAGTAATATTTGTATTGACAATCATACCACGTTAAAGGATCCGTGAAAGGCTATTAGAAACGCGTTTGCAGTGTAACATATACATCAATATCTGTAGAGGGAATCATGCCACGTTGATGAATCCTCAAAAGGATCTGATTGGATATTAAAAGATATCATAGAGTAGGTTTCGAATATACGCCACTAGGGAAGCGTGAGCAGTGTATCTTTCTCAGTAATATCTTTATTGAGTATCACACTATGTTGAAAGATCCTTAAAAGGATCGGAATAGATAGTAAAAGGTATCATAATACGCGGATCCAAAAATCATGCATTAGAGGCGCATTGGCGCATTGAGAATCATGCCACTTTGGGATATCCCTTAAAACATCTAAATGGATAGTAAAAGAATTAATAAAACTCGGTGTCAAACATGCGAACAGCAGGGACACGTGAGCAGTAGAGCTTTCTCAGTAATATCTGTATTGAGAATCACACCACATTGAAAGATCCGTAAAAGGTTCTGAATGGATATTAAACGATATAATGATACTCGGTTTGGAATAACCACTAGAAACGCGCTTGCAGTGTAACTCCTAACGTAATATCTGTATTGAGAATCGTACCACGTTGAAGGAACCTCATAAGGCTCTGAATGAGTTGTAAAAGATATAGTAGTAGTCGGTTCCAATTATACGCCAACAAGAAAGCGCGAGCAGTGGAAATTTCTCAGTAATATCTTTACTGAGAATCACACCATGTGGAAAGATCCATAAAAGGATCTATATAGATAGGAAAAGGTATTTCATTTCCCGGTTATAAGAATCAGGCCATCAGAGGCGCATTGGCAGTAGAATTTTTCAGTTATATATGTATTGAGAATCATGCCACTTTGAATAATGCCTAAAAGTATCTAAGTAACAGAATAATTAAAACACGGCTTCAAACAGCAGGCCAGCAGGGACGCGCGAGAAGTAGAGCTTTCTCAGTTATATCTTCATTGAGAATCACACCACGTTGAATGATCCGTAAAAGGTTCTTAATGGATAGCAAACGATATTCAGCCTTTAGAAACGCGCTTGCAGTATAACTTCTACAATAATATCTGTATTGGGAATTATACCACGTTGAAGGATATTCAAAAAGATTTGAAATGAAAGTAAAAGATATAGTAGTAGTCGGATTCGAATATACGCCAATAGGGAAGCGTGAGCTGTGGAACTTTCTCAGTAATATCTTTTTTGAGAATCACACAGATTTGAAATATCCGTTAAAGGATCTGAATGGATAGTAAAAGGTAATATATTACTCGGTTTGAAATATCAGGCCAAGAGAGGCGCATTGGCAGTTGAGCTTTTTCTGTAATATCTGTATTGAGAATCATGCCTCTTTGAAAGATCCCTAAAAGAATCTAAATGGATAGTAAATGAATTGATAAAACACGATTTCAATCATCAGGCCAGCAGGAACGTGCGAGCATTGGAGCTTCCTCTGTAATATCTTCATTGAGAAACACACCACGTTGAAAGATCTGTACACGGTTCTTAATGGATAGTAAACGATATAATAATACTCGGTTTCGAATATCCAGCCATTAGAAACAGCAGTGTAACTGCAGAAATAGCAGTGTAACTTCTACAGTAATATCTGTATTGTGAATCATGCCACGTTGAAGGATCCTCAAAAGCTTCTGAAGGGATAGTAAAAGATATAGTAGTAGTCTGTTTCGGTCAGCAGGAACGTGCGAGCATTGGTGCTTCCTCTGTAATATCTTTATTGAGAAACACACCACGTTGAAAGATCTGTAAAAGGTTCTTAATGGATAGTAAACGATATAATAATACTCGGTTTCGAATATCCAGCCATTAGAAACGCGAACGCAGTGTAACTTCTACAGTGATATCTGTATTGTGAATCATGCCACGTTGAAGGATCCTTAAAAGCTTCTGAAGGGATAGTAAAAGATATAGTAGTAGTATGTTTCGGTCAGCAGGAACGTGCGAGCATTGGTGCTTCCTCTGTAATATCTTGATTGAGAAACACACCACGTTGAAAGATTAATAAAAGGTTCTTAATGGATAGTAAACGATATAATAATACTCGGTTTCGAATATCCAGCCATTAGAAACGCGAACGCAGTGTAACCTCCACAGTGATATCTGTATTGTGAATCATACCAAGTTGAAGGATCCTTAAAAACTTCTGAAGGGATAGTAAAAGATATAGTAGTAGTCTGTTTCGAATATACGCCAACAGGAAAACGTGAGCAGTGGAACTTTCTCAGTAATATCTTTATTGAGAATAACACCACGTTCAAAGAACAGTAAAATGATCTGAATATATAGTAGAAGGTAATACTCGGTTTCAAATATAGCGCCATCAGAACCGCATTAGCAATGGAACCTTATCAGTAATATCTGTATTGAGAATCATGCCACGTCAGTTTTGAACATCCGGCCAGCAGGCTCGCGTGAGCATTGTAACTTCTACTGTAATATCTGTATTTGGAATCATGCCATGTTGAAGGATCTTCAAAAGGATCTGAATGAATAGTAATATTCGTGGCATGATTGCCAAAACAGATATTACTGAGAAGGTTCCATTGCCAAGGCAGTTCTGATGGCGCGATATTTGAAACCGGGTATTAAAATACATTCTACTATATATTCAGATCCTTTTACTGATCTTTCAACGTGGTGTGATTCTCAATAAAGATATCACTGAGAAAGTTCCACATCACAAGCTTCCCTGTTGGCGTATATACGGAACAGAGTACTACTATATCTTTTACTATCCATTCAGATCCTCTTAAGAATCCTTCAACGTGGCAAGATTCCCAATACAGATATTACTGCAGAAGTTACACTGCGAACGCCTTTCAAATGGCTGGATATTCGAAACCGAGTATTGTTAAATCGTTTACTATCCATTAAGATCCTTTTACGGATCTTTCATCGTGGTGTGATTCTCAAATCAATCTAGTTGTTTGGAGTTGGAGTTGATGTTGGAGCTGGAGTTCGAGTTGGAGTTGGAGTTGGAGTTGGAGTTGGAGTTGGAGTTGGAGTTGGAGTTGGAGTTGGAGTTGGAGTTGGAGTTGGAGTTGGAGTTGGAGTTGGAGTTGGAGTTGGAGTTGGAGTTGGAGTTGGAGTTGGAGTTGGAGTTGGAGTTGGAGTTGGATTTGGAGATGGATTAGCTAGTTGGAACACCAACTGCAATTACAACTCCAACTACAACTCCAACTCACACTCCAACTCCAACTGCAACTCCAACTCTAACTCCAACTCCAACTCCACCTCCAGCTCCGACTCCAACTCCATCACCAACTCCAACTCCATCTCCAACTCCAACTCCAACTCCAACTCCAACTCCAACTCCAACTCCAACTCCAACTCCAACTCCAACTCCAACTCAAACTCCAACTCCAACTCCAACTCCGATTTCAAACATCCGACCAGCAAGAACGCGTGTGCAGTAGCTTCCTCTGTAATATCTGTATTGAGAATCACACCACATTGGAAGATCCATAAAAAGTTCTGAACAGATAGCAAAAGGTATCATAATACTCTGTTCCAAGAATCAGGCCTTCAGAGGCGCATTCTTAATTGACCATTTTCAGCAATATCTCTATTGAGGATCATACCACTTTGAAATATACCTACACGCATCTTAATGGATAAAAGAAGAATTAATAAAACTCGGTTTCAAACGTCCGACCAGCAGGGTCGCGGGAGCTGTGGAGCTTTCTCAGTAATATCTGTATTGAGAGTCACACCACAATGAAAGATCCGTAAAAGGTTCTGAATGGATAGTAAACGATATAATGATATTCGGTTTTGAATATCCATAAGAAACAAGCTTGCAGTGTAACTTCTACAGTAATATCTGTATTGACAATCATACCACGTTAAAGGGTCCGTGAAAGGCTATTAGAAACGCGTTTGCAGTGTTACTTAGACATCAATATCTGTAGAGGGAATCATGCCACGTTGAAGAATCCTCAAAAGGCTCTGATTAGATAGTAAAAGATATCGTAGAGTAGGTTTCGAATATACGCCACTAGGGAAGCGTGAGCAGTGTATCTTTCTCAGTAATATCTTTATTGAATATCACACTATGTTGAAAGATCTGTAAAAGGATCCGAATAGATAGTAAAAGGTATCATAATACGCGGTTCCAAAAATCAGGCATTAGAAGCGCATTGGCGCATTGAGAATCATGGCACTTTGGGATATCTCTTAAAACATCTAAATGGATAGTAAAAGAATTAATAAAACTCGGTGTCAAACATGCGAACAGCAGGGACACGTGAGCAGTAGAGCTTTCTCAGTAATATCTGTATTGAGAATCACACCATATTGAAAGATCCGTAAAAGGTTCTGAATGGATATTAAACGATATAATAATACTCGTTTTGAAATAACCACTAGAAACGCGCTTGCAGTGTAATTCCTAAACTAATATCTGTATTGAAAATCATACCACATTAAAGGATCCTTATAAGGATCTGAATGGGTTGTAAAAGATATAGTAGTAGTCGGTTCCGATTATACGCCAACAGGAAAGCGCGAGCAGTGGAAATTTCTCAGTAATATCTTTATTGAGAATCACACCATGTGGAAAGATCCATAAAAGGATCTATATAGATAGGAAAAGGTATTTTATTTCCCCGGTTATAAAAATCAGGCCATCAGAGGAGCATTGGCAGTAGAATTTTTCAGTAATATATGTATTGAGAATCATGCCACTTTGAATAATGCCTAAAAGAATCTAAATAACAGAATAATTAAAACACGGTTTCAAACATCAGGCCAGCAGGGACGCGCGAAAAGTAGAGCTTTCTCAGTAATATCTTTATTGAGAATCACACCACGTTGAATGATCTGTAAAAGGTTCTTAATGGATAGCAAACGATATCCAGCCTTTAGAAACGCGCTTGCAGTGTAACTTCTACAGTAATATCTGTATTGGGAATTATACCACGTTGAAGGATCTTCAAAAAGATTTGAAATGAGAGTAAAAGATATATTAGTAGTCGGATTCGAATATACGCCAATAGAGAAGCGTGAGCAGTGGAACTTTCTCAGTAATATCTTTATTGAGAATCACACCAATTTGAAAGATCCGTAAAAGGATCTGAATGGATGGTAAAAGGTAATATATTACTTGGTTTGAAATATCAGGCCAACAGAGGCGCATTGGCAGTAGAACTTTTTCCGTAATATCTGTATCGAGAATCATGCCTCTTTGAAAGATCCCTATAGGAATCTAAATGGATAGTAAAAGAATTAATAAAACACGATTTCAATCATCCGGCCAGCAGGAACGTGCGAGCATTGGAGCTTCCTCTGTAATATCTTTATTGAGAAACACACCACGTTGAAAGATCTGTAAAAGGTTCTTAATGGATAGTAAACGATATAATAATACTCGGTTTCGAATATCCAGCCATTAGAAACGCGTACGCAGTGTAACTTCTACATTAATATCCGTATTGTGAATCATGCCACGTTGAAGGATCCTTAAAAGCTTCTGAAGGGATAGTAAAAGATAAAGTAGTAGTCTGTTTCGAATATACGCCAACAGGAAAGCGTGAGCAGTGGAACTTTCTCAGTAATATCTTTATTGAGAATAACACCACGTTCAAAGAACAGTAAAAGGATCTGAATATATAGTAGAAGGTAATACTCGGTTTCAAATATAGTGCCATCAGAACCGCATTGGCAATGGAACCTTATCAGTAATATCTGTATTGAGAATCATGCCCCGTCAGTTTTGAACATCCGGCCAGCAGGCACGCATGAGCATTGTAACTTCTACTGTAATATCTGTATTTGTAATCATGCCATGTTGAAGGTTCCTTAAAAGGATCTGAATGAATAGTAAGAGTCGTGGCATGATTGCCATTACAGATATTACTGAGAAGGTTCTATTGCCAATGCAGTTCTGATGGCGCGATATTTGAAACCGGTTATTAAAATACATTCTACTATCTATTCAGATCCTTTTACGGATCTTTCGTCGTGGTGTGATTCTCAATAAAGATATTAATGAGAAAGTTCCACATCACAAGCTTTCCTGTTGGCGTATATACGAAAAAGACTACTACTATATCTTCTATTATCCATTCAGATCCTTTTAAGAATCCTTCAACGTGGCATGATTCCCAATACAGATATTACTGCAGAAGTTACACTGCGAACGCCTTTCTAATGGCTTGATATTCGAAACCGAGTATTATTATATCGTTTACTATCCATTAAGAACCTTTTACGGATCTTTCAACGTGGTGTGATTCTCAAATCAATCTAGTTGTTTGGAGTTGGAGTTGGAGTTGGAGCTGGAGTTGGAGTTGGAGTTGGAGTTGGAGTTGGAGTTGGAGTTGGAGTTGGAGTTGGAGTTGGAGTTGGAGTTGGAGTTGGAGTTGGAGTTGGAGTTGGAGTTGGAGTTGGAGTTGGAGTTGGAGTTGGAGTTGGAGTTGGAGTTGGAGTTGGAGTTGGAGTTGGAGTTGGAGTTGGAGTTGGAGTTGGAGTTTTAGTTGGAGTTGGAGTTGGTTTCGTCGTGGTGTGATTCTGAATAAAGCTATTACTGAGAAAGTTCCTCATCACAAGCTTCCCTGTTGGCGTATATACGAAAAAGACTACTACTATATCTTCTATTATCCATTCAGATCCTTTTAAGAATCCTTCAACGTGGCATGATTCACAATACAGATATTACTGCAGAAGTTACACTGCGAATGGCTTTCTAACTTCTGCAACTTTGGAGTTGGAGTTGGAGTTGGAGTTGGAGTTGGAGTTGGAGTTGGAGTTGGAGTTGTAGTAGGAGTTGGGGTTGGAGTTGGAGTTGGAGTTGGAGTTGGAGTTGGAGTTGGAGTTGGAGTTGGATTTGGAGTTGGAGTTGGAGTTGGAGTTGGAGTTAGAGTTGGAGTTGGAGTTGGAGTTGGAGTTGGAGTTGGAGTTGGAGTTGGAGTTGGAGTTGGAGTTGGAGTTGGAGTTGGAGTTGGAGTTGGAGTTGGAGTTGGAGTTGGAGTTGGAGTTGGAGTTGGAGTTGGAGTTGGAGTTGGAGTTGGAGTTGGAGTTGGAATTGGAGTTGGAGTTGGAGTTGGAGTTGGAGTTGGAGTTGGAGTTGGAGTTGGAGTTGGAGTTGGAGTTGTAGTTGGAGTTGGAGTTTTAGTTGGAGTTGGAGTTGGTTTCGTCGTGGTGTGATTCTGAATAAAGTTATTACTGAAAAAGTTCCTCATCACAAGCTTCCCTGTTAGCGTATATATGAAAAAGACTACTACTATATCTTCTATTATCCATTCAGATCCTTTTAAGAATCCTTCAACGTGGCATGATTCCCAATACAGATATTACTGCAGAAGTTACACTGCGAACGGCTTTCTAATGGCTGGATATTCGAAACCGAGTATTATTATATCGTTTACTATCCATTAAGAACCTTTTACGGATCTTTCAACGTGGTGTGATTCTCAAATCAATCTAGTTGTTTGGAGTTGGAGTTGGAGTTGGAGTTGGAGTCCAGCTCCAACTCCAACTCCAACTCCAACTCCAACTCCAACTCCAGCTCCAACTCCAACTCCAACTCCAACTCCAACTCCAACTCCAACTCCAACTCCATCTCCAACTCCAACTCCAACTCCAACTCCAACTCCAACTCCAACTCCATCTCCGATTTCAAACATCTGACCAGCAAGAAAGCGTGAGCAGTAGCTTCCTCTGTAATATCTGTATTGAGAATCACACCACATTGGAAGATCCATAAAAGGTTCTGAACAGATAGCAAGAGGTATCATAATACTCTGTTCCAAGAATCAGGCCTTCAGAGGCGCATTCTTAGTTGACCATTTTCAGCAATATCTGTATTGAGGATCATGCCACTTTGAAATATACCTGCACGCATCTTAATGGATAAAAGAAGAATTAATAAAACTCAGTTTCAAACGTCCGACCAGCAGGGTCGCAGGAGCTGTGAAGCTTTCTCAGTAATATCTGTATTGAGAGTCACACCGCATTGAAAGATCCGTAAAAGGTTCTGAATGGATAGTAAACGATATAATAATATTCGGTTTCGAATAACCATAAGAAACAAGCTTGCAGTGTAACTTCTACAGTAATATCTGTATTGACAATCATACCACGTTAAAGGATCCGTGAAAGGCTATTAGAAACGCGTTTGCAGTGTAACTTATACATCAATATCTGTAGAGGGAATCATGCCACGTTGAAGAATCCTCAAAAAGATCTGATTGGATATTAAAAGATATCGTAGAGTAGGTTTCGAATATACGCCACTAGGGAAGCGTGAGCAGTGTATCTTTCTCAGTAATATCTTTATTGAGTATCACACTATGTTGAAAGATCCGTAAAAGGATCCGAATAGATAGTAAAAGGTATCATAATACGCGGTTCCAAAAATCAGGCATTAGAGGCGCATTGGCGCATTGAGAATCATGCCACTTTGGGATATACCTTAAAACATCTAAATGGATAGTAAAGAATTAATAAAACTCGGTGTCAAACATACGAACAGTAGGGACACGTGAGCAGTAGAGCTTTCTCAGTAATATCTGTATAAAGAATCACACCACATTGAAAGATCCGTAAAAGGTTCTGAATGGATATTAAACGATATAATAATACTCGGTTTGGAATAACCACTAGAAACGCGCTTGCAGTGTAACTCCTAAAGTAATATCTGTATTGAGAATTATGCCACGTTAAAGGAACCTTATAAGGATCTGAATGATTTGTAAAAGATATAGTAGTAGTCGGTTCCGATTATACGCCAACAGGAAAGCACGAGCAGTGGAAATTTCTCAGTAATATCTTTACTGAGAATCACACCATGGGGAAAAATCCATAAAAGGATCTATATAGATAGGAAAATGTATTTTATTTCCCGGTTATAAAAATCAGGCCATCAGAGGCGCATTGGCAGTAGAATTTTTCAGTAATATATGTATTGAAAATCATGCCACTTTGAATAATGCCTAAAAGTATCTAAATAACAGAATAATTAAAACTCGGTTTCAAACAGCAGGCCAGCAGGGACGCGCGAGAAGTAGAGCTTTCTCAGTAATATCTTCATTGAGAATCACACCACGTTGAATGATCCGTAAAAGGTTCCTAATGGATAGCAAACGATATTCAGCCTTTAGAAACGAGGTTGCAGTGTAACTTCTACAATAATATCTGTATTGGGAATTATACCACGTTGAAGGATCTTCAAAAAGATTTGAAATGAAAGTAAAAGATATAGTAGTAGTCGGATTCGAATATACGCCAATAGGGAAGCGTGAGCAGTGGAACTTTCTCAGTAATATCTTTATTGAGAATCACACCAATTTGAAATATCCGTAAAAGGATTTGAATGGATAGTAAAATGTAATATATTACTCGGTTTGAAATATCAGGCCAACAGAGGCGCATTGGCAGTTGAACTTTGTCCGTAATATCTGTATCGAAAATCATGCCTCTTTGAAAGATCCCTAAAAGAATCTAAATGGATAGTAAAAGAATTAATAAAACACGATTTCAATCATCCGGCCAGCAGGAATGTGCAAGCATTGGAGCTTCCTCTGTAATATCTTTATTGAGAAACACACCGCGTTGAAAGATCTGTAAAAGGTTCTTAATGGATAGTAAACGATATAATAATACTCGGTTTCGAATATCCAGCCATTAGAAACGCGTACGCAGTGTAACTTCTACAGTAATATCTGTATTGTGAATCATGCCACGTTGAAGGTTCCTCATAAGCTTCTGAAGGGATAGTAAAAGATATAGTAGTAGTCTGTTTCGGTCAGCAGGAACGTGCGAGCATTGGTGCTTCCTCTGTAATATCTTTATTGAGAACACACCACGTTGAAAGATCTGTAAAAGGTTCTTAATGGATAGTAAACGATATAATAATACTCGGTTTCGAATATCCAGCCCTTAGAAACACGAATGCAGTGTAACTTCCACAGTGATATCTGTATTGTGAATCATGCCAAGTTGAAGGATCCTTAAAAACTTCTGAAGGGATAGTAAAAGATATAGTAGTTGTCTGTTTCGAATATACGCCAACAGGTAAACGTGAGCAGTGGAACTTTCTCAGTAATATCTTAATTGAGAATAACACCACGTTCAAAGAACAGTAAAATGATCTGAATATATAGTAGAAGGTAATACTCGGTTTCAAATATAGCGCCATCAGAACCGCATTAGCAATGGAACCTTATCAGTAATATCTGTATTGAGAATCATGCCACGTCAGTTTTGAACATCCGGCCAGCAGGCACGCGTGAGCATTGTAACTTCTACTGTAATATCTGTATTTGGAATCATGCCATGTTGAAGGATCTTTAAAAGGATCTGAATGAATAGTAAGATTCGTGGCATGATTGCCAAAACAGATATTACTGAGAAGGTTCCATTGCCAAGGCAGTTCTGATGGCGCGATATTTGAAACCGGGTATTAAAATACATTCTACTATATATTCAGATCCTTTTACTGATCTTTCAACGTGGTGTGATTCTCAATAAAGATATTACTGAGAAAGTTCCACATCACAAGCTTCCCTGTTGGCGTATATACGAAACAGACTACTACTATATCTTTTACTATCCATTCAGATCCTTTTAAGAATCCTTCAACGTGGCATGATTCCCAATACAGATATTACTTCAGAAGTTACACTGCGAACGCCTTTCAAATGGCTGGATATTCGAAACCGAGTATTATTATATCGTTTACTATCCATTAAGAACCTTTTAAGGATCTTTCATCGTGGTGTAATTCTCAAATCAATCTAGTTGTTTGGAGTTGGAATTGAAGTTGGAGCTGGAGTTGGAGTTGGAGTTGGAGTTGGAGTTGGAGTTGGAGTTGGAGTTGGAGTTGGAGTTGGAGTTGGAGTTGGAGTTGGAGTTGAAGTTGGAGTTGGAGTTGGAGTTGGAGTTGGAGTTGGAGTTGGAGTTGGAGTTGGAGTTGGAGTTGGAGTTGGAGTTGGAGTTGGAGTTGGAGTTGGAGTTGGAGTTGGAGTTGGAGTTGGAGTTGGAGTTGGAGTTGGAGTTGGAGTTGGAGTTGGAGTTGGAGTTGGAGTTGGAGTTGGAGTTGGAGTTGGAGTTGGAGTTGGAGTTGGAGTTGGAGTTGGAGTTGGAGTTGGAGTTGGAGTTGGAGTTGGAGTTGGAGTTGGAGTTGGAGTTGGAGTTGGAGTTGGAGTTGGAGTTGGAGTTGGAGTTGGAGTTGGAGTTGGAGTTGGAGTTGGAGTTGGAGTTGGAGTTGGAGTTGGAGTTGGAGTTGGAGTTGGAGTTGGAGTTGGAGTTGGAGTTGGAGTTGGAGTTGGAGTTGGAGTTGGAGTTGGAGTTGGAGTTGGAGTTGGAGTTGGAGTTGGAGTTGGAGTTGGAGATGGAGTTGGAGTTGGAGTTGGAGTTGGAGTTGGAGTTGGAGTTGGAGTTGGAGTTGGAGTTGAAGTTGGAGTTGGAGTTGGAGTTGGAGTTGGAGTTGGAGTTGGAGTTGGAGTTGGAGTTGGAGTTGGAGTTGGAGTTGGAGTTGGAGTTGGAGTTGGAGTTGGAGTTGGAGTTGGAGTTGGAGTTGGAGTTGGAGTTGGAGTTGGAGTTGGAGTTGGAGTTGGAGTTGGAGTTGGAGTTGGAGTTGGAGTTGGAGTTGGAGTTGGAGTTGGAGTTGGAGTTGGAGTTGGAGTTGGAGTTGGAGTTGGAGTTGGAGTTGGAGTTGGTGTTCGAGTTCGAGTTGGAGTTGGAGTTGGTGTTGGAGTTGGAGTTGGAGTTGGACTTGGACTTGGACTTGGACTTGGACTTGGACTTGGACTTGGAGTTGGAGTTGGAGTTGGAGTTGGAGTTGGAGTTGGAGTTGGAGTTGGAGTTGGAGTTGGAGTTGGAGTTGGAGTTGGAGTTGGAGTTGGAGTTGGAGTTGGAGTTGGAGTTGGAGTTGGAGTTGGAGTTGGAGTTGGAGTTGGAGTTGGAGTTGGAGTTGGAGTTGGAGTTGGAGTTGGAGTTGGAGTTGGAGTTGGAGTTGGAGTTGGAGTTGGAGTTGGAGTTGGAGTTGGAGTTGGAGTTGGAGTTGGAGTTGGAGTTGGAGTTGGAGTTGGAGTTGGAGTTGGAGTTGGAGTTGGAGTTGGAGTTGGAGTTGGAGTTGGAGTTGGAGTTGGAGTTGGAGTTGGAGTTGGAGTTGGAGTTGGAGTTGGAGTTGGAGTTGGAGTTGGAGTTGGAGTTGGAGTTGGAGTTGGAGTTGGAGTTGGAGTTGGAGTTGGAGTTGGAGTTGGAGTTGGAGTTGGAGTTGGAGTTGGAGTTGGAGTTGGAGTTGGAGTTGGAGTTGTATTTGCAGTTGGTGTTCCAACTAGCTATTCCATCTCCAACTCCAACTCCAACTCCAACTCCAACTCCAACTCCAACTCCAACTCCAACTCCAACTCCAACTCCAACTCCAACTCCAACTCCAACTCCAACTCCAACTCGAACTCCAACTCCAGCTCCAGCTCCAACTTCAACTCCAACTCCAAACAACTAGATTGATTTGAGAATCACACCACGATGAAAGATCCGTGAAAGGTTCTTAATGGATAGTAAACGATATAATAATACTCGGTTTCGAATATCCAGCCATTTGAAAGGCGTTCGCAGTGTAACTTCTGCAGTAATATCTGTATTGGGAATCATGCCACGTTGAACGATTCTTAAAAGGATCTGAATGGATAGTAAAAGATATAGTAGTAGTCTGTTTCGTATATACGCCAACAGGGAAGCTTGTGATGTGGAACTTCTTCAGTAATATCTTTATTGAGAATCACATCACGTTGAAAGATCAGTAAAAGGATCTGAATATATAGTAGAATGTATTTTAATACCCGGTTTCAAATATCGCGCCATCAGAACTGCCTTGGCAATGGAACCTTCTCAGTAATATCTGTTTTGGCAATCATGCCACGAATCTTACTATTCATTCAGATCCTTTTAAGGATCCTTCAACATGGCATGATTCCAAATACAGATATTACATTCGAAGTTACAATGCTCACGCGTGCCTGCTGGCCGGATGTTCAAAACTGACGTGGCATGATTCTCAATACAGATATTACTGATAAGGTTCCATTGCTAATGCGGTTCTGATGGCGCTATATTTGAAACCGAGTATTACCTTCTACTATATATTCAGATCCTTTTACTGTTCTTTGAACGTGGTGTTATTCTCCATAAAGATATTACTGAGAAAGTTCCACTGCTCACGCTTTCCTGTTGGCGTATATTCGAAACAGACTACTACTATATCTTTTACTATCCCTTCAGAAGATTTTAAGGATCCTTCAACGTGGCATGATTCACAATACAGATATCACTGTAGAAGTTACACTGCGTTCGCGTTTCTAATGGCTGGATATTCGAAACCGAGTATTATTATATCGTTTACTATCCATTAAGAACCTTTTACAGATCTTTCAACGTGGTGTGTTTCTCAATAAAGATATTACAGAGGAAGCACCAATGCTCGCACGTTCCTGCTGACCGAAACAGACTACTACTATATCTATTACTATTCCTTCAGAAGCTTTTAAGGATCCTTCAACTTGGCATGATTCACAATACAG
Organism: Halyzia sedecimguttata; assembly: GCA_937662695.2. Lineage (NCBI taxonomy): Eukaryota > Metazoa > Arthropoda > Insecta > Coleoptera > Coccinellidae > Halyzia > Halyzia sedecimguttata. The sequence goes on along the minus strand of OW569416.2, from coordinate 12,731,747 downwards.
ATATCACTGTAGAAGTTACACTGCGTTCGCGTTTCCAATGGCTGGATATTGGAAACCGAGTATTATTATATCGTTTACTATCCATTAAGAACCTTTTACAGATCTTTCAACTTGGTGTGTTTCTCAATAAAGATATTACAGAGGAAGCTCCAATGCTCGCACGTTCCTGCTGTCCGGATGATTGAAATCGTGTTTTATTAATTCTTTTACTATCCATTTAGATTCTTTTAGGGATTATTCAAAGAGGCATGATTCTCGATACAGATATTACGGAAAAAGTTGAACTGCCAATGCGCCTCTGTTGGCCTGATATTTCAAACCGAGTAATATATTACCTTTTACTATACATTCAGATCCTTTTTTTACTATACATTCAGATCCTTTTACGGATATTTCAAATTGGTGTGATTCTCAATAAAGATATTACTGAGAAAGTTCCACTGCTCACGCTTCCCTATTGGCGTATATTCGAATCCGACTACTACTATATCTTTTACTTTCATTTCAAATCTTTTTGAAGATCCTTCAACGTGGTATAATTCCCAATACAGATATTATTGTAGAAGTTACACTGCAAGCGCGTTTCTAAAGGCTGAATATCGTTTGCTACCCATTAAGAACCTTTTACGGATCATTCAACGTGGTGTGATTCTCAATGAAGATATTACTGAGAAAGCTCTATTACTTGCGCATCCCTGCTGGCCTGCTGTTTGAAACCGTGTTTTAAATATACTGTTATTTAGATACTTTTAGGCATTATTCAAAGTGGCATGATTCTCAATACATATATTACTGAAAAATTCTACTGCCAATGCGACTCCGATGGCCTGATTTTTATAACCGGGAAATAAAATACCTTTTCCTATCTATATAGATCCCTTTATGAATCTTTCCACATGGTGTGATTCTCAGTATAGATATTACTGAGAAATTTCCACTGCTTGCGCTTTCCTGTTGGCGTATAATCGGAACCGACTACTACTATATCTTTTACAACTCATTCAGATCCTTATAAGGTTCCTTCAACGTGGTATGATTCTCAATACAGATATTACGTTAGGAGTTACACTGCAAGCGCGTTTCTAGTGGTTATTCCAAACCGAGTATTATTATATCGTTTAATATCCATTCAGAACCTTTTACGGATCTTTCAATGTGGTGTGATTCTCAATACATATATTAACGAGAAAGCTCTACTGCTCACGTGTCCCTGCTGTTCGCATGTTTGACACCGAGTTTTATTAATTCTTTTACTATCCATTTAGATGTTTTAAGGGATATCCCAAAGCGGCATGACTCTCAATGCGCCAATTAGCCTCTAATGCCTGATTTTTGGAACCGCGTATTATGATACCTTTTACTATCTATTCGGATCCTTTTACGGATCTTTCAACATAGTATGATACTCAATAAAGATATTACTGTGAAAGATACACTGCTCACGCTTTCCTAGTGGCCTATATTCGAAACCTACTCTACGATATCTTTAAATATCCAATCAGATCCTTTTGAGGATTCATCAACGTGGCATGATTCCCTCTACAGATATTGATGTATAAGTTACACTGCAAACGCGTTTCTAATAGCCTTTTACGGATCCTTTAACGTGGTATGATTGTTGTTGCATATTGACATTTCAGCATTGAATGTTTCTCAAGTTGCTAACTGCTGCGCAGATAAGAATAAAATCATATGTAACATATAAGGTAGTTCCAAGATATTCATTCAGCTGTGTAACTTCAATCTGAAATAAAGTAAATGTAAAGTATCATCGAGTTTTATTCTAATCATATTATTGGAAAGTTAATAATAAGTGGTGAAATACATCACAAGTGGCGACGAGAAAAAGTGAAATATAGAAATTCAAATAAATAACTTTTTTTTTCTGTAAAACATGACCGAACCTTCGACATCAAGCATTGGACATTTACGGGAGTTCGATCCTTCCATTTCGGAATGGTCCATATTTAAAAGAAGAATTGACAATTACTTCGTTGCAAATGCAGTAACTGACGAAAAACGGAAAGGAGCCATCCTGTTGAATGTCCTTAATGAAGAAGCTTACAAATTAGTGTTTAATATGTGCTTGCCGGAGGAACCAGAAACTAAAACATACAAAATACTCAGTGAATTACTCACTAATCATTTCAAACCGAGTGAAAGTGTATTTGCGGCACGATACAGGTTTTATACAGCTAAGAAAGTGTCAACTGAAACTGCAAAAGAATGGGCAGCTCGTCTAAGAAATTATGCAGCTCAGTGTCAATTTAATAATTTACAACTGGAAATGGTCCTGAGGGATATGTTTATAGTCAACTACGACAAGGGGAGTGTGCAAGATCGTCTTTTGGAAGAAAAAAATTCAGTTACTTTTACTGAAATGGTGGAATTGGCATCTGCTAAATCGGCGACGCAGTCATCGATGTATACCGGAGAGAATTGCATGAAGAAAAAGTGGATTCGCATTACGCATGTACACAGTCATGTCAGACTCAGAAGAGTCAGAATACATCCAAGAACGGGAGTCCACCGAATCAAGAATCTTCGGGAGCGCCGACAGCGACAACTAGTAATCAACAGAACAAATGCGAAGTCTGTGGAAAACGGAACCACACAAAAGATAAGTGTTTCTATCGCAATCGTTTCTGTCACATATGTAATAAAGAAGGTCATCTTGCACCAGTTTGTAAACAAAAACAGAAAAATCCAAATTTTGGTCAAGATTCAAAGTATAAACAAAATTTTATGGAATCTGCTGACTATTCTTTGTTTACTTTAGGAACATTGCAAAATGATTCCATCATTGTTGAAATACTAATTCAAGGAATTCCTTATGCTTTCAACCTAGATACAGGTTCAAGTTTCACTGTTATTTCTGATTCATTTTATTCGCAGAATTTTGTGAGATTTTCACTAATAAGCACGAGAAAAAGATTTCATCTTTACAATGGGGAATATATTGTACCATTAGGCTACTTTAGTTGTGAAGTTGTTTATCAAAATATAACAAAAGAAATCAATATTTATGTGATAAAAGATGCATGTGGACCTCCACTTTTAGGAAGAGATTTCTTCAATATTTTTCATTTAAATATATCCTCTTTGAATTTCTTGAATGTTCCCGATGATTTACAGTTTCTAATCAGTAAATACAATCGTGTTTTCGAACCTGGGTTGGGAACATTCACCAAAGGAAAAATTTCAATAAAATTAAAATCTTATGGAATAACACCAAAATTTTTTAGGGCTAGGCCTCTTCCATTCGCCATGAGGGACAAAGTTGAACAAGAACTAGAAAGGTTACTGAGTCTAGGGGTCATCGAACCAGTTGATTATTCACCGTGGGGAACACCAGTGGTGCCCGTCATTAAAAAAGATGGTTCAGTAAGACTATGCGGAGATTTTAAGGTAACACTGAATCCTCACATCGAAATTGATAAATATCCCTTGCCTCGCGTAGAACAACTCTTTGCTAGCCTTCAAGGTGGTGAATATTTCACAAAATTAGATTTAGCCAATGCATATACCCAGGTAGGTCTTGAAGAAGATTCGAAAAATCTTGTAGTAATCATAACTCATAAAGGTTTATTCCGGTATACTCGAGCCCCTTTCGGAATAGCTAGTATTCCTTCTAAATTCCAAAAATTAATGGAGTCATTGTTACAAGGATTGGAGGGTGTTGTAATTTTCATTGATGACATAGTCATTACAGGTAAAGATAGAACCAAACATCTCGAGAGGTTAGAGAAAGTATTAGAAAGATTACAGGATGCAGGGTTCAAGATTTCAATGAATAAATGCGAATTTTTCAAACCAAAAATTACTTATATGGGTTATCAAATCGATAAAACAGGTTTGCACACTTGTCAAGAGAAAATCGAGGCTATAAATAAAGCACCGGTGCCAAAAGATATCTCACAGCTCAAATCTTTTCTTGGTTTGGTGAACTATTACGGCAAATTCGTTCCGAATCTATCATCTATTTTACATCCGTTGTATAATTTGTTGAGGGATAGAGTACAATGGCGTTGGTCATCAAATTGTGAGAGAGCATTTAAAAAAATAAAAGAAATATTAACTTCAGCTGATGTCTTAGTTCACTATAACCCAGACCTACCGGTAAGACTCATTACGGATGCATCAAATTATGGCGTCGGGGCGGTTATAACACATTCTTTTCCGAATGGCATGGAAAGGCCTATAGCTTATGCCTCGCGAACATTGTCACAGGCAGAAATTAAATATTCACAGATTGAGAAAGAGGGTCTCGGAATTATATTTGTTTTGTGTAAGTTCCATGAATATTTATATGGCCGTCATTTCACTCTTGTAGTTGATCACAAACCCCTCACTTCAATTTTTCATCCGGAAAAAAGTATACCACAGTTTTCCGCAAATCGTCTTCGCCGTTGGGCTATCATTTTGAGTAACTATCAATATACCATTGAATATGTGCGATCGAACGAAAATATAGCGGATCCTCTATCCAGGTTACCACAACCAGAACAGAATTCTGTCTGGGAAAATGTTGATGTGAATTATATGAATTATTTCCTAAATAATACCCATTTCCCGATTAACTTCAATAGAGTTCAAGATGAAACCCGGAACGATAATATTTTATCTCAAATAATAAAATTCGTGCGAAACGGTTGGCCAAACAAAATAGCTGATAATTTCAGGGTTTTTCATAGAATTAGAAATGAATTAACTGTGGAACAAAATTGTTTGTTATGGAATAATCGTTTGATTATCCCTCTAAAACTAAGGGCGGAAATTTTGAAAGATCTCCATCGATCCCACATGGGTGTCGTCAAATCTAAAAGTTTGGCAAGATCATACTTCTGGTGGCCTAAACTAGATAAAGATATTGAAGCGTTGTGTAAAGAATGTGAAAATTGCCTGATAAATAAAAATAACCCTAATAAATCTATTTTGAATAATTGGCCATGGCCACGGGAAGTATGGTCCAGATTGCACATCGATTATTTGGACCCATTTTTGAACCGATATTTCCTTATTATAGTCGCGCGCATTCTAAGTGGATTGAGGCTTTTCCAATGACGTCCATGACTTCTAAAGCAACTATTGACGTATTACGATCTTGCTTTGCTCGGTTTGGTTTACCGCACTATATTGTTTCGGATAATGCCCGTAATTTCACCTCATCGGATATTGAACAGTTTTTCAAGTTGAATAGTATAGAACACATTACCTCTCCACCGTATCACCCTTCTTCAAACGGTCAAGCGGAAAATGCGGTGAAATCAATTAAAAATTCATTGAAGAACGCACTTGGCAAAAACGAATGCTCAGATATGAACAAGATACTGAATAATTTTTTGTTTGATTTTCGAAACACTGTTCATTGCACCACTAGGCGTTCACCTGCGAGTTTAATGTTCAATAGAGAACTCCGTACTCGTTTTAACATTTTGTTACCTAGTGATAAAAAAACAGATGAAAATCTTGAGGAAATCGTTAAAAGAAATCAACTTAAACAAATGGAAAACTATAGAGGGAAAAGAAATATTAAATTTTGTCGAGGTGAAAGAGTTAGCGTAAAGGATCATAGAAATGCATCAAAACCAACTTGGATTAAGGCCATTATTGACAAGAGAATAGGTCAATCAACTTATTTAGTTCACATCCCGGAGTTGGGAAATGTAACATGGAAACGTCACCTGGATCAGATTTTCCGATGTCTCCTGATGGATTAACACTTTCGGTTAGTGGGGAGTTGAGTGATCCAGATGAGGTTTCTCATGAGAAAAATGAACAGAGTCAGGAAGTAGCTGAGAGTTCAGATGAGTTAGTCTCCGAGTGTGAAAATAATGTTAAAACGAGACCAAAACGCAATATTAGACCTGTAGAGCGATTAGCTTATGTTTGAAACGTATGTATACTTAGAAGTATGCTAAGCTAACATGTATACTCATACATATAAATGTGTTGAATTATGTAGCTACTATTATATGGCAGGATATATTCGATCGAGGATACTAGGATTGAATTTTGGTTGTGGATGTTTTTAAGGGGGGAAGTATTGTTGCATATTGACATTTCAGCATTGAATGTTTCTCAAGTTGCTAACTGCTGCGCAGATAAGAATAAAATCATATGTAACATATAAGGTAGTTCCAAGATATTCATTCAGCTGTGTAACTTCAATCTGAAATAAAGTAAATGTAAAGTATCATCGAGTTTTATTCTAATCATATTATTGGAAAGTTAATAATAAGTGGTGAAATACATCACAATTGTCAATACAGATATTACTGTAGAAGTTAACTGCAAGCTTGTTTCTTATGGATATTCGAAACCGAATCGTTTACTATCCATTCAGAACCTTTTACGGATCTTTCAATGTGGTGTGACTCTCAATACAGATATTACTGAGAAAGCTTCACAGCCTTCGCGACCCTGCTGGTCGGACGTTTGAAACCGAGTTTTATTAATTCTTCTTTTATCCATTAAGATGCGTGTAGGTATATTTCAAAGTGGCATGATCCTCAATACAGATATTGCTGAATATGGTCAACTAAGAATGCGTCTCTGAAGGCCTGATTCTTGGAACAGAGGATTATGATACCTTTTGCTGTCTGTTCAGAACCTTTTATGGATCTTCCAATGTGGTGTGATTCTCAATACAGATATTACAGAGGAAGCTAGTGCTCACGCGTTCCACGCGTTCTTGCTGGTCGGATGTTTGAAATCGGAGTTGGAGTTGGCGTTGGAGTTGGAGTTTGAATTGGAATTGTAGTTGGAGATGGAATAGCTAGTTTGAACACCAACTGCAAATCCAACTCCAACTCCAACTCCAACTCCAACTCCAACTCCAACTCCAACTCCAACTCCAACTCCAACTCAAACTCCAACTCCAACTCCAACTCCAACTCCAACTCCAACTCCAACTCTAACTCCAACTCCAACTCCAACTCCAACTCCAACTCCAACTCCAACTCCAACTCCAGCGTCAACTCCAACTCCAACTCCAACTCCAACTCCATCTCCAACTCCAACTCCAACTCCAACTCAAACTCCAACTCCAACTCCAACTCCAACTCCAACTCCAACTCCAACTCCATCTCCAACTCCAACTCCAACTCCAACTCCAACTCCAACTCCAACTCAAACTCCAACTCCGACTCCAACTCCAGCTCCGACTCCAACTCCAACACCAAATCCAACTCCATCTCCAACTCCAACTCCAACTCCAACTCCAACTCCAACTCCAACACCAACTCCAACTCCGATTTCAAACATCCGACCAGCAAGAACGCGTGAGCGGTAGCTTCCTCTGTAATATCTGTATTGAGAATCACACCACATTGGAAGATCCATAAAAGGTTCTGAACAGATAGCAAAAGGTATCATAATACTCTGTTCCAAGAATCAGGCCTTCAGAGGCGCATTCTTAGTTGAACATTTTCAGCAATATCTGTATTGAGGATCATACCACTTTGAAATATACCTACACGCATCTTAATGGATAAAAGAAGAATTAATAAAACTCGGTTTCAAACGTCCGACCAGCAGGGTCGCGGGAGATGTGGAGCTTTCTCAGTAATATCTGTATTGAGAGTCACACCCCATTGAAAGATCCGTAAAAGGTTCTGAATGGATAGTAAACGATATAATTATATTCGGTTTCGAATATCCATAAGAAACAAGCTTGCAGTGTAACTTCTACAGTAATATCTGTATTGACAATCATACCACGTTAAAGGATCCGTGAAAGGCTATTAGAAACGCGTTTACAGTGTTAATTATACATCAATATCTGTAGAAGGAATCATGCCACCTTGAAGTAACCTCAAAAGGATCTGATTGGATAGTAAAATATATCGTAGAGAAGGTTTCGAATATACGCCACTAGGGAAGCGTGAGCAGTGTACCTTTCTCAGTATTATCTTCATTGAGTATCACACTATGTTGAAACATCCGTAAAAGGATCCGAATAGATAGTAAAAGGTATCATAATACGCGGTTCCAAAATTTAGGCCTTAGAGGCGCATTGGCGCATTGAGAATCATGCCACTTCGGATATACCTTAAAACATCTAAATGGATAGTAAAAGAATTAACAAAACTCGGTGTCAAACATACGAACAGCAGGAACACGTGAGCAGTAGAGCTTTCTCAGTAATATCTGTATTGAGAATCACACCACATTGAAAGATCCGTAAAAGGTTCTGAATGGATATTAAACGATATAATAATACTCGTTTTGGAATAACCACTAGAAACGCGCTTGCAGTGTAATTCCTAAAGTAATATCTGTATTGAGAATGATACCACATTAAAGGATCATTATAAGGATCTGAATGGGTTGTAAAAGATATAGTAGTAGTCGGTTCCGATTATACGCCAACAGGAAAGCGCGAGCAGTGGAAATTTCTCAGTAATATCTTTATTGAGAATCACACCATGTGGAAAGATCCATAAAAGGATCTATATAGATAGGAAAAGGTATTTTATTTCCCCGGTTATAAAAATCAGGCCATCAGAGGCGCATTGGCAGTAGAATTTTTCAGTAATATATGTATTGAGAATCATGCCACTTTGAATAATGCCTAAAAGTATCTAAATAACAGAATAATTAAAACACGGTTTCAAACAGCAGGCCAGCAGGGACGCGCGAGTAATAGAGCTTTCTCAGTAATATCTTCATTGAGAATCACACCACGTTGAATGATCCGTAAAAGGTTCTTAATGGATAGCAAACGATATTCAGCCTTTAGAAACGCGCTTGCAGTGTAACTTCTACAATAATATCTGTATTGGGAATTATACCACGTTGAAGGATCTTCAAAAAGATTTGAAATGAAAGTAAAAGATATAGTAGTAGTCGGATTCGAATATACGCCAATAGGGAAGCGTGAGCAGTGGAACTTTCTCAGTAATATCTTTATTGAGAATCACACAGATTTGAAATATCCGTTAAAGGATCTGAATGGATAGTAAAAGGTAATATATTACTCGGTTTGAAATATCAGGCCAAGAGAGGCGCATTGGCAGTTGAACTTTTTCTGTAATATCTGTATTGAAAATCATGCCTCTTTGAAAGATCCCTAAAAGAATCTAAATGGATAGTAAATGAATTGATAAAACACGATTTCAATCATCAGGCCAGCAGGAACGTGCGAGCATTGGAGCTTCCTCTGTAATATCTTCATTGAGAAACACACCACGTTGAAAGATCTGTACACGGTTCTTAATGGATAGTAAACGATATAATAATACTCGGTTTCGAATATCCAGCCATTAGAAACGCGTACGCAGTGTAACTTCTACAGTAATATCTGTATTGTGAATCATGCCACGTTGAAGGATCCTCAAAAGCTTCTGAAGGGATAGTAAAAGATATAGTAGTAGTCTGTTTCGGTCAGCAGGAACGTGCGAGCATTGGTGCTTCCTCTGTAATATCTTTATTGAGAAACACACCACGTTGAAAGATCTGTAAAAGGTTCTTAATGGATAGTAAACGATATAATAATACTCGGTTTCGAATATCCAGCCATTAGAAACGCGAACGCAGTGTTACTTCTACAGTGATATCTTTATTGTGAATCATGCCACGTTGAAGGATCCTTAAAAGCTTCTGAAGGGATAGTAAAAGATATAGTAGTAGTATGTTTCGGTCAGCAGGAACGTGCGAGCATTGGTGCTTCCTCTGTAATATCTTGATTGAGAAACACACCACGTTGAAAGATTAATAAAAGGTTCTTAATGGATAGTAAACGATATAATAATACTCGATTTCGAATATCCAGCCATTAGAAACGCGAACGCAGTGTAACCTCCACAGTGATAACTGTATTGTGAATCATACCAAGTTGAAGGATCCTTAAAAACTTCTTAAGGGATAGTAAAAGATATAGTAGTAGTCTGTTTCGAATATACGCCAACAGGAAAACGTGAGCAGTGGAACTTTCTCAGTAATATCTTTATTGAGAATAACACCACGTTCAAAGAACAGTAAAATGATCTGAATATATAGTAGAAGGTAATACTCGGTTTCAAATATAGCGCCATCAGAACCGCATTAGCAATGGAACCTTATCAGTAATATCTGTATTGAGAATCATGCCACGTCAGTTTTGAACATCCGGCCAGCAGGCTCGCGTGAGCATTGTAACTTCTACTGTAATATCTGTATTTGGAATCATGCCATGTTGAAGGATCTTCAAAAGGATCTGAATGAATAGTAATATTCGTGGCATGATTGCCAAAACAGATATTACTGAGAAGGTTCCCTTGCCAAGGCAGTTCTGATGGCGCGATATTTGAAACCGGGTATTAAAATACATTCTACTATATATTCAGATCCTTTTACTGATCTTTCAACGTGGTGTGATTCTCAATAAAGATATCACTGAGAAAGTTCCACATCACAAGCTTCCCTGTTGGCGTATATACGAAACAGAGTACTACTATATCTTTTACTATCCATTCAGATCCTTTTAAGAATCCTTCAACGTGGCATGATTCCCAATACAGATATTACTGCAGAAGTTACACTGCGAACGCCTTTCAAATGGCTGGATATTCGAAACCGAGTATTATTAAATCGTTTACTATCCATTAAGATCCTTTTACGGATCTTTCATCGTGGTGTGATTCTCAAATCAATCTAGTTGTTTGGAGTTGGAGTTGAAGTTGGAGCTGGAGTTGGAGTTGGAGTTGGAGTTGGAGTTGGAGTTGGAGTTGGAGTTGGAGTTGGAGTTGGAGTTGGAGTTGGAGTTGGAGTTGGAGTTGGAGTTGGAGTTGGAGTTGGAGTTGGAGTTGGAGTTGGAGTTGGAGTTGGAGTTGGATTTGGAGATGGATTAGCTAGTTGGAACACCAACTGCAAATACAACTCCAACTACAACTCCAACTCACACTCCAACTCCAACTGCAACTCCAACTCTAACTCCAACTCCAACTCCACCTCCAGCTCCGACTCCAACTCCATCACCAACTCCAACTCCATCTCCAACTCCAACTCCAACTCCAACTCCAACTCCAACTCCAACTCCAACTCCAACTCCAACTCAAACTCCAACTCCAACTCCAACTCCAACTCCGATTTCAAACATCCGACCAGCAAGAACGCGTGTGCAGTAGCTTCCTCTGTAATATCTGTATTGAGAATCACACCACATTGGAAGATCCATAAAAAGTTCTGAACAGATAGCAAAAGGTATCATAATACTCTGTTCCAAGAATCAGGCCTTCAGATGCGCATTCTTAATTGACCATTTTCAGCAATATCTCTATTGAGGATCATACCACTTTGAAATATACCTACACGCATCTTAATGGATAAAAGAAGAATTAATAAAACTCGGTTTCAAACGTCCGACCAGCAGGGTCGCGGGAGCTGTGGAGCTTTCTCAGTAATATCTGTATTGAGAGTCACACCACAATGAAAGATCCGTAAAAGGTTCTGAATGGATAGTAAACGATATAATGATATTCGGTTTCGAATATCCATAAGAAACAAGCTTGCAGTGTAACTTCTACAGTAATATCTGTATTGACAATCATACCACGTTAAAGGGTCCGTGAAAGGCTATTAGAAACGCGTTTGCAGTGTTACTTATACATCAATATCTGTAGAGGGAATCATGCCACGTTGAAGAATCCTCAAAAGGCTCTGATTAGATAGTAAAAGATATCGTAGAGTAGGTTTCGAATATACGCCACTAGGGAAGCGTGAGCAGTGTATCTTTCTCAGTAATATCTTTATTGAGTATCACACTATGTTGAAAGATCCGTAAAAGGATCCGAATAGATAGTAAAAGGTATCATAATACGCGGTTCCAAAAATCAGGCATTAGAAGCGCATTGGCGCATTGAGAATCATGGCACTTTGGGATATCTCTTAAAACATCTAAATGGATAGTAAAAGAATTAATAAAACTCGGTGTCAAACATGCGAACAGCAGGGACACGTGAGCAGTAGAGCTTTCTCAGTAATATCTGTATTGAGAATCACACCACATTGAAAGATCCGTAAAAGGTTCTGAATGGATATTAAACGATATAATAATACTCGTTTTGAAATAACCACTAGAAACGCGCTTGCAGTGTAATTCCTAAAGTAATATCTGTATTGAGAATCATACCACATTAAAGGATCCTTATAAGGATCTGAATGGGTTGTAAAAGATATAGTAGTAGTCGGTTCCGATTATACGCCAACAGGAAAGCGCGAGCAGTGGAAATTTCTCAGTAATATCTTTATTGAGAATCACACCATGTGGAAAGATCCATAAAAGGATCTATATAGATAGGAAAAGGTATTTTATTTCCCGGTTATAAAAATCAGGCCATCAGAGGCGCATTGGCAGTAGAATTTTTCAGTAATATATGTATTGAGAATCATGCCACTTTGAATAATGCCTAAAAGAATCTAAATAACAGAATAATTAAAACACGGTTTCAAACATCAGGCCAGCAGGGACGCGCGAAAAGTAGAGCTTTCTCAGTAATATCTTTATTGAGAATCACACCACGTTGAATGATCCGTAAAAGGTTCTTAATGGATAGCAAACGATATCCAGCCTTTAGAAACGCGCTTGCAGTGTAACTTCTACAGTAATATCTGTATTGGGAATTATACCACGTTGAAGGATCTTCAAAAAGATTTGAAATGAAAGTAAAAGATATATTAGTAGTCGGATTCGAATATACGCCTATAGAGAAGCGTGAGCAGTGGAACTTTCTCAGTAATATCTTTATTGAGAATCACACCAATTTGAAAGATCCGTAAAAGGATCTGAATGGATGGTAAAAGGTAATATATTACTTGGTTTGAAATATCAGGCCAACAGAGGCGCATTGGCAGTAGAACTTTTTCCGTAATATCTGTATCGAGAATCATGCCTCTTTGAAAGATCCCTATAGGAATCTAAATGGATAGTAAAAGAATTAATAAAACACGATTTCAATCATCCGGCCAGCAGGAACGTGCGAGCATTGGAGCTTCCTCTGTAATATCTTTATTGAGAAACACACCACGTTGAAAGATCTGTAAAAGGTTCTTAATGGATAGTAAACGATATAATAATACTCGGTTTCGAATATCCAGCCATTAGAAACGAGTACGCAGTGTAACTTCTACATTAATATCCGTATTGTGAATCATGCCACGTTGAAGGATCCTTAAAAGCTTCTGAAGGGATAGTAAAAGATAAAGTAGTAGTCTGTTTCGAATATACGCCAACAGGAAAGCGTGAGCAGTGGAACTTTCTCAGTAATATCTTTATTGAGAATCACACCACGTTGAAAGATCAGTGAAAGGATCTGAATATATAGTAGAAGGTAATACTCGGTTTCAAATATAGCGCCATCAGAACCGCATTGGCAATGGAACCTTATCAGTAATATCTGTATTGAGAATCATGCCCCGTCAGTATTGAACATCCGGCCAGCAGGCACGCATGAGCATTGTAACTTCTACTGTAATATCTGTATTTGTAATCATGCCATGTTGAAGGTTCCTTAAAAGGATCTGAATGAATAGTAAGAGTCTTGGCATGATTGCCATTACAGATATTACTGAGAAGGTTCTATTGCCAATGCAGTTCTGATGGCGCGATATTTGAAACCGGTTATTAAAATACATTCTACTATCTATTCAGATCCTTTTACGGATCTTTCGTCGTGGTGTGATTCTCAATAAAGATATTACTGAGAAAGTTCCACATCACAAGCTTTCCTGTTGGCGTATATACGAAAAAGACTACTACTATTTCTTCTATTATCCATTCAGATCCTTTTAAGAATCCTTCAACGTGGCATGATTCCCAATACAGATATTACTGCAGAAGTTACACTGCGAACGCCTTTCTAATGGCTTGATATTCGAAACCGAGTATTATTATATCGTTTACTATCCATTAAGAACCTTTTACGGATCTTTCAACGTGGTGTGATTCTCAAATCAATCTAGTTGTTTGGAGTTGGAGTTGGAGTTGGAGTTGGAGTTGGAGTTGGAGTTGGAGTTGGAGTTGGAGTTGGAGTTGGAGTTGGAGTTGGAGTTGGAGTTGGAGTTGGAGTTGGAGTTGGAGTTGGAGTTGGAGTTGGAGTTGGAGTTGGAGTTGGAGTTGGAGTTGGAGTTGGAGTTGGAGTTGGAGTTTTAGTTGGAGTTGGAGTTGGTTTCGTCGTGGTGTGATTCTGAATAAAGCTATTACTGAGAAAGTTCCTCATCACAAGCTTCCCTGTTGGCGTATATACGAAAAAGACTACTACTATATCTTCTATTATCCATTCAGATCCTTTTAAGAATCCTTCAACGTGGCATGATTCCCAATACAGATATTACTGCAGAAGTTACACTGCGAATGGCTTTCTAACTTCTGCAACTTTGGAGTTGGAGTTGGAGTTGGAGTTGGAGTTGGAGTTGGAGTTGGAGTTGGAGTTGGAGTTGGAGTTGGAGTTGGAGTTGGAGTTGGAGTTGGAGTTGGAGTTGGAGTTGGAGTTGGAGTTGGAGTTGGAGTTTTAGTTGGAGTTGGAGTTGGTTTCGTCGTGGTGTGATTCTGAATAAAGCTATTACTGAGAAAGTTCCTCATCACAAGCTTCCCTGTTGGCGTATATACGAAAAAGACTACTACTATATCTTCTATTATCCATTCAGATCCTTTTAAGAATCCTTCAACGTGGCATGATTCACAATACAGATATTACTGCAGAAGTTACACTGCGAATGGCTTTCTAACTTCTGCAACTTTGGAGTTGGAGTTGGAGTTGGAGTTGGAGTTGGAGTTGGAGTTGGAGTTGGAGTTGTAGTAGGAGTTGGGGTTGGAGTAGGAGTTGGAGTTGGAGTTGGAGTTGGAGTTGGAGTTGGAGTTGGAGTTGGAGTTGGAGTTGGAGTTGGAGTTGGAGTTGGAGTTGGAGTTGGAGTTGGAGTTGGAGTTGGAGTTGGAGTTGGAGTTGGAGTTGGAGTTGGAGTTGGAGTCGGAGTCGGAGTCGGAGTCGGAGTTGGAGTTGGAGTTGGAGTTGGAGTTGGAGTTGGAGTTGGAGTTGGAGTTGGAGTTGGAGTTGGAGTTGGAGTTGGAGTTGGAGTTGGAGTTGGAGTTGGAGTTGGAGTTGTAGTTGGAGTTGGAGTTTTAGTTGGAGTTGGAGTTGGTTTCGTCGTGGTGTGATTCTGAATAAAGTTATTACTGAAAAAGTTCCTCATCACAAGCTTCCCTGTTAGCGTATATACGAAAAAGACTACTACTATATCTTCTATTATCCATTCAGATCCTTTTAAGAATCCTTCAACGTGGCATGATTCCCAATACAGATATTACTGCAGAAGTTACACTGCGAACGGCTTTCTAATGGCTGGATATTCGAAACCGAGTATTATTATATCGTTTACTATCCATTAAGAACCTTGTACGGATCTTTCAACGTGGTGTGATTCTCAAATCAATCTAGTTGTTTGGAGTTGGAGTTGGAGTTGGAGTTGGAGCTGGACTCCAACTCCAACTCCAACTACAACTCCAACTCCAACTCCAACTCCAACTCCAACTCCAGCTCCAACTCCAACTCCAACTCCAACTCCAACTCCATCTCCAACTCCAACTCCAACTCCAACTCCAACTCCAACTCCAACTCCAACTCCAACTCCAACTCCAACTCCAACTCCATCTCCGATTTCAAACATCTGACCAGCAAGAAAACTTGAGCAGTAGCTTCCTCTGTAATATCTGTATTGAGAATCACACCACATTGGAAGATCCATAAAAGGTTCTGAACAGATAGCAAGAGGTATCATAATTCTCTGTTCCAAGAATCAGGCCTTCAGAGGCGCATTCTTAGTTGACCATTTTCAGCAATATCTGTATTGAGGATCATGCCACTTTGAAATATACCTGCACGCATCTTAATGGATAAAAGAAGAATTAATAAAACTCAGTTTCAAACGTCCGACCAGCAGGGTCGCAGGAGCTGTGAAGCTTTCTCAGTAATATCTGTATTGAGAGTCACACCGCATTGAAAGATCCGTAAAAGGTTCTGAATGGATAGTAAACGATATAATAATATTCGGTTTCGAATAACCATAAGAAACAAGCTTGCAGTGTAACTTCTACAGTAATATCTGTATTGACAATCATACCACGTTAAAGGATCCGTGAAAGGCTATTAGGAACGCGTTCGCAGTGTAACTTATACATCAATATCTGTAGAGGGAATCATGCCACGTTTAAGAATCCTCAAAAAGATCTGATTGGATATTAAAAGATATCGTAGAGTAGGTTTCGAATATACGCCACTAGGGAAGCGTGAGCAGTGTATCTTTCTCAGTAATATCTTTATTGAGTATCACACTATGTTGAAAGATCCGTAAAAGGATCCGAATAGATAGTAAAAGGTATCATAATACGCGGTTCCAAAAATCAGGCATTAGAGGCGCATTGGCGCATTGAGAATCATGCCACTTTGGGATATACCTTAAAACATCTAAATGGATAGTAAAGAATTAATAAAACTCGGTGTCAAACATACGAACAGTAGGGACACGTGAGCAGTAGAGCTTTCTCAGTAATATCTGTATAAAGAATCACACCACATTGAAAGATCCGTAAAAGGTTCTGAATGGATATTAAACGATATAATAATACTCGGTTTGGAATAACCACTAGAAACGCGCTTGCAGTGTAACTCCTAAAGTAATATCTGTATTGAGAATCATGCCACGTTAAAGGAACCTTATAAGGATCTGAATGATTCGTAAAAGATATAGTAGTAGTCGGTTCCGATTATACGCCAACAGAAAAGCACGAGCAGTGGAAATTTCTCAGTAATATCTTTACTGAGAATCACACCATGTGGAAAAATCCATAAAAGGATCTATATAGATAGGAAAATGTATTTTATTTCCCGGTTATAAAAATCAGGCCATCAGAGGCGCATTGGCAGTAGAATTTTTCAGTAATATATGTATTGAAAATCATGCCACTTTGAATAATTCCTAAAAGTATCTAAATAACAGAATAATTAAAACTCGGTTTCAAACAGCAGGCCAGCAGGGACGCGTGAGAAGTAGAGCTTTCTCAGTAATATCTTCATTGAGAATCACACCACGTTGAATGATCCGTAAAAGGTTCCTAATGGATAGCAAACGATATTCAGCCTTTAGAAACGAGCTTGCAGTGTAACTTCTACAATAATATCTGTATTGGGAATTATACCACGTTGAAGGATCTTCAAAAAGATTTGAAATGAAAGTAAAAGATATAGTAGTAGTCGGATTCGAATATACGCCAATAGGGAAGCGTGAGCAGTGGAACTTTCTCAGTAATATCTTTATTGAGAATCACACCAATTTTAAATATCCGTAAAAGGGTTTGAATGGATAGTAAAATGTAATATATTACTCGGTTTGAAATATCAGGCCAACAGAGGCGCATTGGCAGTTGAACTTTGTCCGTAATATCTGTATCGAGAATCATGCCTCTTTGAAAGATCCCTAAAAGAATCTAAATGGATAGTAAAAGAATTAATAAAACACGATTTCAATCATCCGGCCAGCAGGAATGTGCAAGTATTGGAGCTTCCTCTGTTATATCTTTATTGAGAAACACACCGCGTTGAAAGATCTGTAAAAGGTTCTTAATGGATAGTAAACGATATAATAATACTCGGTTTCGAATATCCAGCCATTAGAAACGCGTACGCAGTGTAACTTCTACAGTAATATCTGTATTGTGAATCATGCCAAGTTGAAGGATCCTCAAAAGCTTCTGAAGGGATAGTAAAAGATATAGTAGTAGTCTGTTTCGGTCAGCAGGAACGTGCGAGCATTGGTGCTTCCTCTGTAATATCTTTATTGAGAACACACCACGTTGAAAGATCTGTAAAAGGTTCTTAATGGATAGTAAACGATATAATAATACTCGGTTTCGAATATCCAGCCCTTAGAAACACGAATGCAGTGTAACTTCCACAGTGATATCTGTATTGTGAATCATGCCAAGTTGAAGGATCCTTAAAATCTTCTGAAGGGATAGTAAAAGATATAGTAGTTGTCTGTTTCGAATATACGCCAACAGGAAAACGTGAGCAGTGGAACTTTCTCAGTAATATCTTTATTGAGAATAACACCACGTTCAAAGAACAGTAAAATGATCTGAATATATAGTAGAAGGTAATACTCGGTTTCAAATATAGCGCCATCAGAACCGCATTAGCAATGGAACCTTATCAGTAATATCTGTATTGAGAATCATGCCACGTCAGTTTTGAACATCCGGCCAGCAGGCACGCGTGAGCATTGTAACTTCTACTGTAATATCTGTATTTGGAATCATGCCATGTTGAAGGATCTTTGAAAGGATCTGAATGAATAGTAAGATTCGTGGCATGATTGCTAAAACATATATTACTGAGAAGGTTCCATTGCCAAGGCAGTTCTGATGGCGCGATATTTGAAACCGGGTATTAAAATACATTCTACTATATATTCAGATCCTTTTACTGATCTTTCAACGTGGTGTGATTCTCAATAAAGATATTACTGAGAAAGTTCCACATCACAAGCTTCCCTGTTGGCGTATATACGAAACAGACTACTACTATATCTTTTACTATCCATTCAGATCCTTTTAAGAATCCTTCAACGTGGCATGATTCCCAATACAGATATTACTGCAGAAGTTACACTGCGAACGCCTTTCAAATGGCTGGATATTCGAAACCGAGTATTATTATATCGTTTACTATCCATTAAGAACCTTTTAAGGATCTTTCATCGTGGTGTGATTCTCAAATCAATCTAGTTGTTTGGAGTTGGAGTTGAAGTTGGAGCTGGAGTTGGAGTTGGAGTTGGAGTTGGAGTTGGAGTTGGAGTTGGAGTTGGAGTTGGAGTTGGAGTTGGAGTTGGAGTTGGAGTTGGAGTTGGAGTTGGAGTTGGAGTTGGAGTTGGAGTTGGAGTTGGAGTTGGAGTTGAAGTTGGAGTTGGAGTTGGAGTTGGAGTTGGAGTTGGAGTTGGAGTTGGAGTTGGAGTTGGAGTTGGAGTTGGAGTTGGAGTTGGAGTTGGAGTTGGAGTTGGAGTTGGAGTTGGAGTTGGAGTTGGAGTTGGAGTTGGAGTTGGAGTTGGAGTTGGAGTTGGAGTTGGAGTTGGAGTTGGAGTTGGAGTTGGAGTTGGAGTTGGAGTTGGAGTTGGAGTTGGAGTTGGAGTTGGAGTTGGAGTTGGAGTTGGAGTTGGAGTTGGAGTTGGAGTTGGAGTTGGAGTTGGAGTTGGAGTTGGAGTTGGAGTTGGAGTTGGAGTTGGAGTTGGAGTTGGAGTTGGAGTTGGAGTTGGAGTTGGAGTTGGAGTTGGAGTTGGAGTTGGAGTTGGAGTTGGAGTTGGAGTTGGAGTTGGAGTTGGAGTTGGAGTTGGAGTTGGAGTTGGAGTTGGAGTTGGAGTTGGAGTTGGAGTTGGAGTTGGAGTTGGAGTTGGAGTTGGAGTTGGAGTTGGAGTTGGAGTTGGAGTTGGAGTTGGAGTTGGAGTTGGAGTTGGAGTTGGAGTTGGAGTTGGAGTTGGAGTTGGAGTTGGAGTTGGAGTTGGAGTTGGAGTTGGAGTTGGAGTTGGAGTTGGAGTTGGAGTTGGAGTTGGAGTTGGAGTTGGAGTTGGAGTTGGAGATGGAGTTGGAGTTGGAGATGGAGTTGGAGTTGGAGTTGGAGTTGGAGTTGGAGTTGGAGTTGGAGTTGGAGTTGGAGTTGGAGTTGGAGTTGGAGTTGGAGTTGGAGTTGGAGTTGGAGTTGGATTTGGAGTTGGAGTTGGAGTTGGAGTTGGAGTTGGAGTTGGAGTTGGAGTTGGAGTTGGAGTTGGAGTTGGAGTTGGAGTTGGAGTTGGTGTTCGAGTTCGAGTTGGAGTTGGAGTTGGAGTTGGAGTTGGAGTTGGAGTTGGAGTTGGAGTTGGACTTGGAGTTGGAGTTGGAGTTGGAGTTGGAGTTGGAGTTGGAGTTGGAGTTGGAGTTGGAGTTGGAGTTGGAGTTGGAGTTGGAGTTGGAGTTGGAGTTGGAGTTGGAGTTGGAGTTGGAGTTGGAGTTGGAGTTGGAGTTGGAGTTGGAGTTGGAGTTGGAGTTGGAGTTGGAGTTGGAGTTGGAGTTGGAGTTGGAGTTGGAGTTGGAGTTGGAGTTGGAGTTGGAGTTGGAGTTGGAGTTGGAGTTGGAGTTGGAGTTGGAGTTGGAGTTGGAGTTGGAGTTGGAGTTGGAGTTGGAGTTGGAGTTGGAGTTGGAGTTGGAGTTGGAGTTGGAGTTGGAGTTGGAGTTGGAGTTGGAGTTGGAGTTGGAGTTGGAGTTGGAGTTGTATTTGCAGTTGGTGTTCCAACTAGCTATTCCATCTCCAACTCCAACTCCAACTCCAACTCCAACTCCAACTCCAACTCCAACTCCAACTCCAACTCCAACTCCAACTCCAACTCCAACTCCAACTCCAACTCCAACTCCAACTCCAACTCCAACTCCAACTCCAACTCCAACTCCAACTCGAACTCCAACTCCAGCTCCAGCTCCAACTTCAACTCCAACTCCAAACAACTAGATTGATTTGAGAATCACACCACGGTGAAAGATCCGTGAAAGGTTCTTAATGGATAGTAAACGATATAATAATACTCGGTTTCGAATATCCAGCCATTTGAAAGGCGTTCGCAGTGTAACTTCTGCAGTAATATCTGTATTGGGAATCATGCCACGTTGAACGATTCTTAAAAGGATCTGAATGGATAGTAAAAGATATAGTAGTAGTCTGTTTCGTATATACGCCAACAGGGAAGCTTGTGATGTGGAACTTCTTCAGTAATATCTTTATTGAGAATCACATCACGTTGAAAGATCAGTAAAAGGATCTGAATATATAGTAGAATGTATTTTAATACCCGGTTTCAAATATCGCGCCATCAGAACTGCCTTGGCAATGGAACCTTCTCAGTAATATCTGTTTTGGCAATCATGCAACGAATCTTACTATTCATTCAGATCCTTTTAAGGATCCTTCAACATGGCATGATTCCAAATACAGATATTACATTTGAAGTTACAATGCTCACGCGTGCCTGCTGGCCGGATGTTCAAAACTGACGTGGCATGATTCTCAATACAGATATTACTGATAAGGTTCCATTGCTAATGCGGTTCTGATGGCGCTATATTTGAAACCGAGTATTACCTTCTACTATATATTCAGATCCTTTTACTGTTCTTTGAACGTGGTGTTATTCTCAATAAAGATATTACTGAGAAAGTTCCACTGCTCACGCTTTCCTGTTGGCGTATATTCGAAACAGACTACTACTATATCTTTTACTATCCCTTCAGAAGATTTTAAGGATCCTTCAACGTGGCATGATTCACAATACAGATATCACTGTAGAAGTTACACTGCGTTCGCGTTTCTAATGGCTGGATATTCGAAACCGAGTATTATTATATCGTTTACTATCCATTAAGAACCTTTTACAGATCTTTCAACGTGGTGTGTTTCTCAATAAAGATATTACAGAGGAAGCACCAATGCTCGCACGTTCCTGCTGACCGAAACAGACTACTACTATATCTATTACTATTCCTTCAGAAGCTTTTAAGGATCCTTCAACTTGGCATGATTCACAATACAGATATCACTGTAGAAGTTACACTGCGTTCGCGTTTCCAATGGCTGGATATTGGAAACCGAGTATTATTATATCGTTTACTATCCATTAAGAACCTTTTACAGATCTTTCAACGTGGTGTGTTTCTCAATAAAGATATTACAGAGGAAGCTCCAATGCTCGCACGTTCCTGCTGTCCGGATGATTGAAATCGTGTTTTATTAATTCTTTTACTATCCATTTAGATTCTTTTAGGGATTATTCAAAGAGGCATGATTCTCGATACAGATATTACGGAAAAAGTTGAACTGCCAATGCGCCTCTGTTGGCCTGATATTTCAAACCGAGTAATATATTACCTTTTACTATACATTCAGATCCTTTTACGGATATTTCAAATTGGTGTGATTCTCAATAAAGATATTACTGAGAAAGTTCCACTGCTCACGCTTCAAAATTGGCGTATATTCGAATCCGACTACTACTATATCTTTTACTTTCATTTCAAATCTTTTTGAAGATCCTTCAACGTGGTATAATTCCCAATACAGATATTATTGTAGAAGTTACACTGCAAGCGCGTTTCTAAAGGCTGAATATCGTTTGCTATCCATTAAGAACCTTTTACGGATCATTCAACGTGGTGTGATTCTCAATGAAGATATTACTGAGAAAGCTCTATTACTTGCGCGTCCCTGCTGGCCTGCTGTTTGAAACCGTGTTTTAAATATACTGTTATTTAGATACTTTTAGGCATTATTCAAAGTGGCATGATTCTCAATACATTTATTACTGAAAAATTCTAGTGCCAATGCGCCTCCGATGGCCTGATTTTTATAACCGGGAAATAAAATACCTTTTCCTATCTATATAGATCCCTTTATGAATCTTTCCACATGGTGTGATTCTCAGTAAAGATATTACTGAGAAATTTCCACTGCTTGCGCTTTCCTGTTGGCGTATAATCGGAACCGACTACTACTATATCTTTTACAACTCATTCAGATCCTTATAAGGTTCCTTCAACGTGGTATGATTCTCAATACAGATATTACGTTAGGAGTTACACTGCAAGCGCGTTTCTAGTGGTTATTCCAAACCGAGTATTATTATATCGTTTAATATCCATTCAGAACCTTTTACGGATCTTTCAATGTGGTGTGATTCTCAATACAGATATTACTGAGAAAGCTCTACTGCTCACGTGTCCCTGCTGTTCGCATGTTTGACACCGAGTTTTATTAATTCTTTTACTATCCATTTAGATGTTTTAAGGGATATCCCAAAGCGGCATGACTCTCAATGCGCCAATTTGCCTCTAATGCCTGATTTTTGGAACCGCGTATTATGATACCTTTTACTATCTATTCGGATCCTTTTACGGATCTTTCAACATAGTATGATACTCAATAAAGATATTACTGTGAAAGATACACTGCTCACGCTTCCCTAGTGGCCTATATTCGAAACCTACTCTACGATATCTTTAAATATCCAATCAGATCCTTTTGAGGATTCATCAACGTGGCATGATTCCCTCTACAGATATTGATGTATAAGTTACACTGCAAACGCGTTTCTAATAGCCTTTTACGGATCCTTTAACGTGGTATGATTGTTGTTGCATATTGACATTTCAGCATTGAATGTTTCTCAAGTTGCTAACTGCTGCGCAGATAAGAATAAAATCATATGTAACATATAAGGTAGTTCCAAGATATTCATTCAGCTGTGTAACTTCAATCTGAAATAAAGTAAATGTAAAGTATCATCGAGTTTTATTCTAATCATATTATTGGAAAGTTAATAATAAGTGGTGAAATACATCACAAGTGGCGACGAGAAAAAGTGAAATATAGAAATTCAAATAAATAACTTTTTTTTTCTGTAAAACATGGCCGAACCTTCGACATCAAGCATTAGACATTTACGGGAGTTCTATCCTGCCATTTCGGAATGGTCCATATTTAAAAGAAGAATTGACAATTACTTCGTTGCAAATGCAGTAACTGACGAAAAACGGAAAGGAGCCATCCTGTTGAATGTCCTTAATGAAGAAGCTTACAAATTAGTGTTTAATATGTGCTTGCCGGAGGAACCAGAAACTAAAACATACAAAATACTCAGTGAATTACTCACTAATCATTTCAAACCGAGTGAAAGTGTATTTGCGGCACGATACAGGTTTTATACAGCTAAGAAAGTGTCAACTGAAACTGCAAAAGAATGGGCAGCTCGTCTAAGAAATTATGCAGCTCAGTGTCAATTTAATAATTTACAACTGGAAATGGTCCTGTGGGATATGTTTATAGTCAACTACGACAAGGGGAGTGTGCAAGATCGTCTTTTGGAAGAAAAAAATTCAGTTACTTTTACTGAAATGGTGGAATTGGCATCTGCTAAATCGGCGACGCAGTCATCGATGTATACCGGAGAGAATTGCATGAAGAAAGAAGTGGATTTGCATTACGCATGTACACAGTCATGTCAGACTCAGAAGAGTCAGAATACATCCAAGAACGGGAGTCCACCGAATCAAGAATCTTCGGGAGCGCCGACAGCGACAACTAGTAATCAACAGAACAAATGCGAAGTCTGTGGAAAACGGAACCACACAAAAGATAAGTGTTTCTATCGCAATCGTTTCTGTCACATATGTAATAAAAAAGGTCATCTTGCACCAGTTTGTAAACAAAAACAGAAAAATCCAAATTTTGGTCAAGATTCAAAGTATAAACAAAATTTTATGGAATCTGCTGACTATTCTTTGTTTACTTTAGGAACATTGCAAAATGATTCCATCATTGTTGAAATACTAATTCAAGGAATTCCTTATGCTTTCAACCTAGATACAGGTTCATGTTTCACTGTTATTTCTGATTCATTTTATTCGCAGAATTTTGTGAGATTTTCACTAATAAGCACGAGAAAAAGATTTCATCTTTACAATGGGGAATATATTGTACCATTAGGCTACTTTAGTTGTGAAGTTGTTTATCAAAATATAACAAAAGGAATCAATATTTATGTGATAAAAGATGCATGTGGACCTCCACTTTTAGGAAGAGATTTCTTCAATATTTTTCATTTAAATATATCCTCTTTGAATTTCTTGAATGTTCCCGATGATTTACAGTTTCTAATCAGTAAATACAATCGTGTTTTCGAACCTGGGTTGGGAACATTCACCAAAGGAAAAATTTCAATAAAATTAAAATCTGATGGAATAACACCAAAATTTTTTAGGGCTAGACCTCTTCCATTCGCCATGAGGGACAAAGTTGAACAGGAACTAGAAAGGTTACTGAGTCTAGGGGTCATCGAACCAGTTGATTATTCACCGTGGGGAACACCAGTGGTGCCCGTCATTAAAAAAGATGGTTCAGTAAGACTATGCGGAGATTTTAAGGTAACACTGAATCCTCACATCGAAATTGATAAATATCCCTTGCCTCGCGTAGAACAACTCTTTGCTAGCCTTCAAGGTGGTGAATATTTCACAAAATTAGATTTAGCCAATGCATATACCCAGGTAGGTCTTGAAGAAGATTCGAAAAATCTTGTAGTAATAACAACTCATAAAGGTTTATTCCGGTATACTCGAGCCCCTTTCGGAATAGCTAGTATTCCTTCTAAATTCCAAAAATTAATGGAGTCATTGTTACAAGGATTGGAGGGTGTTGTAATTTTCATTGATGACATAGTCATTACAGGTAAAGATAGAACCAAACATCTCGAGAGGTTAGAGAAAGTATTAGAAAGATTACAGGATGCAGGGTTCAAGATTTCAATGAATAAATGCGAATTTTTCAAACCAAAAATTACTTATATGGGTTATCAAATCGATAAAACAGGTTTGCACACTTGTCAAGAGAAAATCGAGGCTATAAATAAAGCACCGGTGCCAAAAGATATCTCACAGCTCAAATCTTTTCTTGGTTTGGTGAACTATTACGGCAAATTCGTTCCGAATCTATCATCTATTTTACATCCGTTGTATAATTTGTTGAGGGATAGAGTACAATGGCGTTGGTCATCAAATTGTGAGAGAGCGTTTAAAAAAATAAAAGAAATATTAACTTCAGCTGATGTCTTAGTTCACTATAACCCAGACCTACCGGTAAGACTCATTACGGATGCATCAAATTATGGCGTCGGGGCGGTTATAACACATTCTTTTCCGAATGGCATGGAAAGGCCTATAGCTTATGCCTCGCGAACATTGTCACAGGCAGAAATTAAATATTCACAGATTGAGAAAGAGGGTCTCGGAATTATATTTGGTTTGTGTAAGTTCCATGAATATTTATATGGCCGTCATTTCACTCTTGTAGTTGATCACAAACCCCTCACTTCAATTTTTCATCCGGAAAAAAGTATACCACAGTTTTCCGCAAATCGTCTTCGCCGTTGGGCTATCATTTTGAGTAACTATCAATATACCATTGAATATGTGCGATCGAACGAAAATATAGCGGATCCTCTATCCAGGTTACCACAACCAGAACAGAATTCTGTCTGGGAAAATGTTGATGTGAATTATATGAATTATTTCCTAAATAATACCCATTTCCCGATTAACTTCAATAGAGTTCAAGATGAAACCCGGAACGATAATATTTTATCTCAAATAATAAAATTCGTGCGAAACGGTTGGCCAAACAAAATAGCTGATAATTTCAGGGTTTTTCATAGAATTAGAAATGAATTAACTGTGGAACAAAATTGTTTGTTATGGAATAATCGTTTGATTATCCCTCTAAAACTAAGGGCGGAAATTTTGAAAGATCTCCATCGATCCCACATGGGTGTCGTCAAATCTAAAAGTTTGGCAAGATCATACTTCTGTTGGCCTAAACTAGATAAAGATATTGAAGCGTTGTGTAAAGAATGTGAAAATTGCCTGATAAATAAAAATAACCCTAATAAATCTATTTTGAATAATTGGCCATGGCCACGGGAAGTATGGTCCAGATTGCACATCGATTATTTGGACCCATTTTTGAACCGATATTTCCTTATTATAGTCGCGCGCATTCTAAGTGGATTGAGGCTTTTCCAATGACGTCCATGACTTCTAAAGCAACTATTGACGTATTACGATCTTGCTTTGCTCGGTTTGGTTTACCGCACTATATTGTTTCGGATAATGCCCGTAATTTCACCTCATCGGATATTGAACAGTTTTTCAAGTTGAATAGTATAGAACACATTACCTCTCCACCGTATCACCCTTCTTCAAACGGTCAAGCGGAAAATGCGGTGAAATCAATTAAAAATTCATTGAAGAACGCACTTGGCAAAAACGAATGCTCAGATATGAACAAGATACTGAATAATTTTTTGTTTGATTTTCGAAACACTGTTCATTGCACCACTGGGCGTTCACCTGCGAGTTTAATGTTCAATAGAGAACTCCGTACTCGTTTTAACATTTTGTTACCTAGTGATAAAAAAACAGATGAAAATCTTGAGGAAATCTTTAAAAGAAATCAACTTAAACAAATGGAAAACTATAGAGGGAAAAGAAATATTAAATTTTGTCGAGGTGAAAGAGTTAGCGTAAAGGATCATAGAAATGCATCAAAACCAACTTGGATTAAGGCCATTATTGACAAGAGAATAGGTCAATCAACTTATTTAGTTCACATCCCGGAGTTGGAAAATGTAACATGGAAACGTCACCTGGATCAGATTATTCCGATGTCTCCTGATGGATTAACACTTTCGGTTAGTGGGGAGTTGAGTGATCCAGATGAGGTTTCTCATGAGAAAAATGAACAGAGTCAGGAAGTAGCTGAGAGTTCAGATGAGTTAGTCTCCGAGTGTGAAAATAATGTTAAAACGAGACCTAAACGCAATATTGGACCTGTAGAGCGATTAGCTTATGTTTGAAACGTATGTATACTTAGAAGTATGCTAAGCTAACATGTATACTCATACATATAAATGTGTTGAATTATGTAGCTACTATTATATGGCAGGATATATTCGATCGAGGATACTAGGATTGAATTTTGGTTGTGGATGTTTTTAAGGGGGGAAGTATTGTTGCATATTGACATTTCAGCATTGAATGTTTCTCAAGTTGCTAACTGCTGCGCAGATAAGAATAAAATCATATGTAACATATAAGGTAGTTCCAAGATATTCATTCAGCTGTGTAACTTCAATCTGAAATAAAGTAAATGTAAA
Source organism: Halyzia sedecimguttata (assembly GCA_937662695.2). Taxonomy (NCBI): domain Eukaryota; kingdom Metazoa; phylum Arthropoda; class Insecta; order Coleoptera; family Coccinellidae; genus Halyzia; species Halyzia sedecimguttata. Next base: position 12,703,997 of record OW569416.2, on the reverse strand, counting down.
GTATCATCGAGTTTTATTGTAATCATATTATTGGAAAGTTAATAATAAGTGGTGAAATACATCACAATTGTCAATACAGATATTACTGTAGAAGTTACACTGCAAGCTTGTTTCTTATGGATATTCGAAACCGAATATTATTATATCGTTTACTATCCATTCAGAACCTTTTACGGATCTTTCAATGCGGTGTGACTCTCAATACAGATATTACTGAGAAAGCTTCACAGCCTTCGCGACCCTGCTGGTCGGACGTTTGAAACCCAGTTTTATTAATTCTTCTTTTATCCATTAAGATGCGTGTAGGTATATTTCAAAGTGGCATGATCCTCAATACAGATATTGCTGAAAATGGTCAACTAAGAATGCGCCTCTTAAGGCCTGATTCTTGGAACAGAGGATTATGATACCTTTTGCTGTCTGTTCAGAACCTTTTATGGATCTTCCAATGTGGTGTGATTCTCAATACAGATATTACAGAGGAAGCTAGTGCTCACGTGTTCCACGCGTTCTTGCTGGTCGGATGTTTGAAATCGGAGTTGGAGTTGGCGTTGGAGTTGGAGTTTGAATTGGAATTGTAGTTGGAGATGGAATAGCTAGTTTGAACTTCAACTGCAAATCCAACTCCAACTCCAACTCCAACTCCAACTCCAACTCCAACTCCAACTCCAACTCCAACTCCAACTCCAACTCCAACTCCAACTCCAACTCCAACTCCAACTCCAACTCCAACTCCAACTCCAACTCCAACTCCAACTCCAACTCCAACTCCAACTCCAACTCCAACTCCAACTCCAACTCCAACTCCAACTCCAACTCCAACTCCAACTCCAACTCCAACTCCAACTCCAGCGTCAACTCCAACTCCAACTCCAACTCCAACTCCAACTCCATCTCCAACTCCAACTCCAACTCCAACTCCAACTCCAACTCCAACTCCAACTCCAACTCCAACTCAAACTCCAACTCCGACTCCAACTCCGATTTCAAACATCTAACCAGCAAGAACGCGTGAGCAGTAGCTTCCTCTGTGATATCTGTATTGAGAATCACACTACATTGGAAGATCCATAAAAGGTTCTGAACAGACAGCAAAAGGTATCATAATACTCTGTTCCAAGAATCAGGCCTTCAGAGGCGCATTCTTAGTTGACCATTTTCAGCAATATCTGTATTGAGGATCATGCGACTTTGAAATATACCTACACGCATCTTAATAGATAAAAGAAGAATTTATAAAACTCGGTTTCAAACGTCCGACCAGCAGGGTCGCGTGAGCTGTGAAGCTTTCTCAGTAATATCTGTATTGAGAGTCACACCACATTGAAAGATCCGTAAAAGGTTCTGAATGGATAGTAAACGATATAATAATATTCGGTTTCGAATATCCATAAGAAACAAGCTTGCAGTGTAACTTCTACAGTAATATCTGTATTGACAATCATACCACGTTAAAGGATCCGTGAAAGGCTATTAGAAACGCGTTTGCAGTGTAACATATACATCAATATCTGTAGAGGGAATCATGCCACGTTGATGAATCCTCAAAAGGATCTGATTGGATATTAAAAGATATCGTAGAGTAGGTTTCGAATATACGCCACTAGGGAAGCGTGAGCAGTGTATCTTTCTCAGTAATATCTTTATTGAGTATCACACTATGTTGAAAGATCCTTAAAAGGATCGGAATAGATAGTAAAAGGTATCATAATACGCGGTTCCAAAAATCAGGCGCATCGAGAATCATGCCACTTTGGGATATCCCTTAAAACATCTAAATGGATAGTAAAAGAATTAATAAAACTCGGTGTCAAACATGCGAACAACAGGGACACGTGAGCAGTAGAGCTTTCTCAGTAATATCTGTATTGAGAATCACACCACATTGAAAGATCCGTAAAAGGTTCTGAATGGATATTAAACGATATAATGATACTCGGTTTGGAATAACCACTAGAAACGCGCTTGCAGTGTAACTCCTAACGTAATATCTGTATTGAGAATCGTACCACGTTGAAGGAACCTCATAAGGATCTGAATGAGTTGTAAAAGATATAGTAGTAGTCGGTTCCAATTATACGCCAACAAGAAAGCGCGAGCAGTGGAAATTGCTCAGTAATATCTTTACTGAGAATCACACCATGTGGAAAGATCCATAAAAGGATCTAAATAGATAGGAAAAGGTATTTCATTTCCCGGTTATAAGAATCAGGCCATCAGAGGCGCATTGGCAGTAGAATTTTTCAGTAATATATGTATTGAGAATCATGCCACTTTGAATAATTCCTAAAAGTATCTAAGTAACAGAATAATTAAAACACGGCTTCAAACAGCAGGCCAGCAGGGACGCGCGAGAAGTAGAGCTTTCTCAGTTATATCTTCATTGAGAATCACACCACGTGGAATGATCCGTAAAAGGTTCTTAATGGATAGCAAACGATATTCAGCCTTTAGAAACGCGCTTGCAGTGTAACTTCTACAATAATATCTGTATTGGGAATTATACCACGATGAAGGATCTTCAAAAAGATTTGAAATGAAAGTAAAAGATATAGTAGTAGTCGGATTCGAATATACGCCAATAGGGAAGCGTGAGCAGTGGAACTTTCTCAGTAATATCTTTATTGAGAATCACACCAATTTGAAATATCCGTTAAAGGATCTGAATGGATAGTAAAAGGTAATATATTACTCGGTTTGAAATATCAGGCCAAGAGAGGCGCATTGGCAGTTGAACTTTTTCTGTAATATCTGTATCGAGAATCACGCCTCTTTGAAAGATCCCTAAAAGAATCTAAATGGATAGTAAAAGAATTGATAAAACACGATTTCAATCATCCGGCCAGCAGGAACGTGCGAGCATTGGAGCTTCCTCTGTAATATCTTCATTGAGAAGGTTCTTAATGGATAGTAAACGATATAATAATACTCGGTTTCGAATATCCAGCCATTAGAAACGCGTACGCAGTGTAACTTCTACAGTAATATCTGTATTGTGAATCATGCCACGTTGAAGGATCCTCAAAAGCTTCTGAAGGGATAGTAAAAGATATAGTAGTAGTCTGTTTCGGTCAGCAGGAACGTGCGAGCATTGGTGCTTCCTCTGTAATATCTTTATTGAGAAACACACCACGTTGAAAGATCTGTAAAAGGTTCTTAATGGATAGTAAACGATATAATAGTACTCGGTTTCGAATATCCAGCCATTAGAAACGCGAACGCAGTGTAACTTCTACAGTGATATCTGTATTGTGAATCATGCCACGTTGAAGGATCCTTAAAATCTTCTGAAGGGATAGTAAAAGATATAGTAGTAGTCTGTTTCGAATATACGCCAACTGAAAAGCGTGAGCAGTGGAACTTTCTCAGTAATATCTTTATTGAGAATAACACCACGTTCAAAGAACAGTAAAAGGATCTGAATATATAGTAGAAGGTAATACTCGGTTCCAAATATAGCGCCATCAGAACCGTATTAGCAATGGAACCTTATCAGTAATATCTGTATTGAGAATCATGCCACGTCAGTTTTGAACATCCGGCCAGCAGGCACGCGTGAGCATTGTAACTTCTACTGTAATATCTGTGTTTGGAATCATGCCATGTTGAAGGATCCTTAAAAGGATCTGAATGAATATTAAGATTCGTGGCATGATTGCCAAAAATAGATATTACTGAGAAGGTTCCATTGCCAAGGCAGTTCTGATATCGCGATATTTGAAACCGGGTATTAAAATACATTCTACTATATATTCAGATCCTTTTACTGATCTTTCAACGTGGTGTGATTCTCAATAAAGATATTACTGAGAAAGTTCCACATCACAAGCTTCCCTGTTGGCGTATATACGAAACAGACTACTACTATATCTTTTACTATCCATTCAGATCCTTTTAAGAATCCTTCAACGTGGCATGATTCCCAATACAGATATTACTGCAGAAGTTACAATGCGAACGCCTTTCAAATGGCTGGATATTAGAAACCGAGTATTATTATATCGTTTACTATCCATTAAGAACCTTTTACGGATCTTTCATCGTGGTGTGATTCTCAAATCAATCTAGTTGTTTGGAGTTGGAGTTGAAGTTGGAGCTGGAGTTGGAGTTGGAGGTGGAGTTGGAGTTGGAGTTGGAGTTGGAGTTGGAGTTGGAGTTGGAGTTGGAGTTGGAGTTGGAGTTGGAGTTGGAGTTGGAGTTGGAGTTGGAGTTGGAGTTGGAGTTTGGAGTTGGAGTTGGAGTTGGAGTTGGAGTTGGAGTTGGAGTTGGAGTTGGAGTTGGAGTTGTAGTTGGAGTTGGAGTTGGAGATGGAATAGCTAGTTGGAACACCAACTGCAAATACAACTCCAACTCTAACTCCAACTCAACTCCAACTCCAACTCCAACTCCAACTCAACTCCCAACTCCAACTCCAACTCCAACTCCAACTCCAACTCCAACTCCAACTCCAACTCCAACTCCAACTCCAACTCCAACTCCAACTCCAACTCCAACTCCAACTCCAACTCTAACTCCAACTCCAACTCCAACTCCAGCTCCGACTCCAACTCATCTCCAACTCCAACTTCAACTCCAACTCCAACTCCAACTCCAACTCCAACACCAACTCCAACTCCGATTTCAAACATCCGACCAGCAAGAACGCGTGAGCGGTAGCTTCCTCTGTAATATCTGTATTGAGAATCACACCACATTGGAAGATCCATAAAAGGTTCTGAACAGATAGCAAAAGGTATCATAATACTCTGTTCCAAGAATCAGGCCTTCAGAGGCGCATTCTTAGTTGACCATTTTCAGCAATATCTGTATTGAGGATCATACCACTTTGAAATATACCTACACGCATCTTAATGGATAAAGAAGAATTAATAAAACTCGGTTTCAAACGTCCGACCAGCAGGGTCGCGGGAGCTGTGGAGCTTTCTCAGTAATATCTGTATTGAGAGTCACACCCCCATTGAAAAGATCCGTAAAAGGTTCTGAATGGATAGTAAACGATATAATTATATTCGGTTTCGAATATCCATAAGAACAAGCTTGCAGTGTAACTTCTACAGTAATATCTGTATTGACAATCATACCACGTTAAAGGATCCGTGAAAGGCTATTAGAAACGCGTTTACAGTGTTAATTATACATCAATATCTGTAGAAGGAATCATGCCACGTTGAAGTACCTCAAAAGGGATCTGATTGGATAGTAAATATATCGTAGAGAGGTTTCGAATATACGCACTAGGGAAGCGTGAGCAGTGTACCTTTCTCAGTATTATCTTCATTGAGTATCACACTATGTTGAAACATCCGTAAAAGGATCCGAATAGATAGTAAAAGGTATCATAATACGCGGTTCCAAAATTTAGGCATTAGAGGCGCATTGGCGCATTGAGAATCATGCCACTTTGGATATACCTTAAAACATCTAAATGGATAGTAAAAGAATTAACAAAACTCGGTGTCAAACATACGAACAGCAGGAACACGTGAGCAGTAGAGCTTTCTCAGTAATATCTGTATGAGAATCACACACATTGAAAGATCCGTAAAAGGTTCTGAATGGATATTAAACGATATAATATACTCGTTTTGGAATAACCACTAGAAACGCGCTTGCAGTGTAATTCCTAAAGTAATATCTGTATTGAGAATCATACCACATTAAAGGATCATTATAAGGATCTGAATGGGTTGTAAAAGATATAGTAGTAGTCGGTTCCGATTATACGCCAACAGGAAAGCGCGAGCAGTGAAATTTCTCAGTAATATCTTTATTGAGAATCACACCATGTGGAAAGATCCATAAAAGGATCTATATAGATAGGAAAAGGTATTTTATTTCCCCGGTTATAAAAATCAGCCATCAGAGGCGCATTGGCAGTAGAATTTTTCAGTAATATATGTATTGAGAATCATGCCACTTTGAATAATGCCTAAAAGTATCTAAATAACAGAATAATTAAAACACGGTTTCAAACAGCAGGCCAGTAGGGACGCGCGAGTAATAGAGCTTTCTCAGTAATATCTTCATTGAGAATCACAACACGTTGAATGATCCGTAAAAGGTTCTTATGGATAGCAAACGATATTCAGCCTTTAGAATCGCGCTTGCAGTGTAACTTCTACAATAAATCTGTATTGGGAATTATACCACGTTGAAGGATCTTCAAAAAGATTTGAAATGAAAGTAAAAGATATAGTAGTAGTCGGATTCGAATATACGCCAATAGGGAAGCGTGAGCAGTGGAACTTTCTCAGTAATATCTTTATTGAGAATCACACCAATTTGAAATATCCGTAAAAGGATTTGAATGGATAGTAAAAGGTAATATATTACTCGGTTTGAAATATCAGGCCAACAGAGGCGCATTGGCAGTTGAACTTTGTCCGTAATATCTGTATCCAGAATCATGCCTCTTTGAAAGATCCCTAAAAGAATCTAAATGGATAGTAAAAGAATTAATAAAACACGATTTCAATCATCCGGCCAGCAGGAACGTGCAAGCATTGGAGCTTCCTCTGTAATATCTTTATTGAGAAACACACCGCGTTGAAAGATCTGTAAAAGGTTCTTAATGGATAGTAAACGATATAATAATACTCGGTTTCGAATATCCAGCCATTAGAAACGCGTACGCAGTGTAACTTCTACAGTAATATCTGTATTGTGAATCATGCCACGTTGAAGGATCCTCAAAAGCTTCTGAAGGGATAGTAAAAGATATAGTAGTAGTCTGTTTCGGTCAGCAGGAACGTGCGAGCATTGGTGCTTCCTCTGTAATATCTTGATTGAGAAACACACCACGTTGAAAGATTAATAAAAGGTTCTTAATGGATAGTAAACGATATAATAATACTCGGTTTCGAATATCCAGCCATTAGAAACGCGAACGCAGTGTAACCTCCACAGTGATATCTGTATTGTGAATCATACCAAGTTGAAGGATCCTTAAAAACTTCTGAAGGGATAGTAAAAGATATAGTAGTAGTCTGTTTCGAATATACGCCAACAGGAAAACGTGAGCAGTGGAACTTTCTCAGTAATATCTTTATTGAGAATAACACCACGTTCAGAACAGTAAAATGATCTGAATATATAGTAGAAGGTAATACTCGGTTTCAAATATAGCGCCATCAGAACCGCATTAGCAATGGAACCTTATCAGTAATATCTGTATTGAGAATCATGCCACGTCAGTTTTGAACATCCGGCCAGCAGGCACGCGTGAGCATTGTAACTTCTACTGTAATATCTGTATTTGGAATCATGCCATGTTGAAGGATCTTCAAAAGGATCTGAAAGAATAGTAATATTCGTGGCATGATTGCCAAAACAGATAATACTGAGAAGGTTCCATTACCAAGGCAGTTCTGATGGCGCGATATTTGAAACCGGGTATTAAAATACATTCTACTATATATTCAGATCCTTTTACTGATCTTTCAACGTGGTGTGATTCTCAATAAAGATATTACTGAGAAAGTTCCACATCACAAGCTTCCCTGTTGGCGTATATACGAAACAGAGTACTACTATATCTTTTACTATCCATTCAGATCCTTTTAAGAATCCTTCAACGTGGCATGATTCCCAATACAGATATTACTGCAGAAGTTACAATGCGAACGCCTTTCAAATGGCTGGATATTCGAAACCGAGTATTATTAAATCGTTTACTATCCATTAAGATCCTTTTACGGATCTTTCATCGTGGTGTGATTCTCAAATCAATCTAGTTGTTTGGAGTTTGAGTTGAAGTTGGAGATGGAGTTGGAGTTGGAGTTGGAGTTGGAGTTGGAGTTGGAGTTGGAGTTGGAGTTGGAGTTGGAGTTGGAGTTGGAGTTGGAGTTGGAGTTGGAGTTGGAGTTGGAGTTGGAGTTGGAGTTGGAGTTGGAGTTGGAGTTGGAGTTGGAGTTGGAGTTGGAGTTGGAGTTGGAGTTGGAGTTGGAGTTGGAGTTGGAGTTGGAGTTGGAGTTGGAGTTGGAGTTGGAGTTGGAGTTGGAGTTGGAGTTGGAGTTGGAGTTGGAGTTGGAGTTGGAGTTGGAGTTGGAGTTGGAGTTGGAGTTGGAGTTGGAGTTGGAGTTGGAGTTGGAGTTGGAGTTGGAGTTGGAGTTGGAGTTGGAGTTGGAGTTGGAGTTGGATTTGGAGATGGAATAGCTAGTTGGAACATCAACTGCAAATACAACTCCAACTACAACTCCAACTCCAACTCCAACTCCAACTGCAACTCCAACTCTAACTCCAACTCCAACTCCACCTCCAGCTCCGACTCCAACTCCATCACCAACTCCAACTCCATCTCCAACTCCAACTCCAACTCCAACTCCAACTCCAACTCCAACTCCAACTCCAACTCCAACTCCAACTCCAACTCCAACTCCAACTCCAACTCCAACTCCAACTCCAACTCCAACTCCAACTCCAACTCCAACTCAAACTCCAACTCCAACTCCAACTCCGATTTCAAACATCCGACCAGCAAGAACGCGTGAGCAGTAGCTTCCTCTGTAATATCTGTATTGAGAATCACACCACATTGGAAGATCCATAAAAAGTTCTGAACAGATAGCAAAAGGTATCATAATACTCTGTTTCAAGAATCAGGCCTTCAGAGGCGCATTCTTAATTGACCATTTTCAGCAATATCTGTATTGAGGATCATACCACTTTGAAATATACCTACACGCATCTTAATGGATAAAAGAAGAATTAATAAGCAGTGGCCTTCAGAGGCGCATTCTTAATTGACCATTTTCAGCAATATCTGTATTGAGGATCATACCACTTTGAAATATACCTACACGCATCTTAATGGATAAAAGAAGAATTAATAAAACTCGGTTTAAACGTCCGACCAGCAGGGTCGTGGGAGCTGTGGAGCTTTCTCAGTAATATCTGTATTGAGAGTCACACCACAATGAAAGATCCGTAAAAGGTTCTGAATGGATAGTAAACGATATAATGATATTCGGTTTCGAATATCCATAAGAAACAAGCTTGCAGTGTAACTTCTACAGTAATATCTGTATTGACAATCATACCACGTTAAAGGATCCGTGAAAGGCTATTAGAAACGCGTTTGCAGTGTTACTTATACATCAATATCTGTAGAGGGAATCATGCCACGTTGAAGAATCCTCAAAATGCTCTGATTAGATAGTAAAAGATATCGTAGAGTAGGTTTCGAATATACTCCACTAGGGAAGCGTGAGCAGTGTATCTTTCTCAGTAATATCTTTATTGAGTATCACACTATGTTAAAAGATACGTAAAAGGATCCGAATAGATAGTAAAAGGTATCATAATACGCGGTTCCAAAAATCAGGCATTAAAAGCGCATTGGCGCATTGAGAATCATGCCACTTTTGGATATCTCTTAAAACATCTAAATGGATAGTAAAAGAATTAATAAAACTCGGTGTCAAACATGCGAACAGCAGGGACACGTGAGCAGTAGAGCTTTCTCAGTAATATCTGTATTGAGAATCACACCACATTGAAAGATCCGTAAAAGGTTCTGAATGGATATTAAACGATATAATAATACTCGTTTTGGAATAACCACTAGAAACGCGCTTGCAGTGTAATTCCTAAAGTAATATCTGTATTGAGAAACATACCACATTAAAGGATCCTTATAAGGATCTGAATGGGTTGTAAATGATATAGTAGTAGTCGGTTCCGATTATACGCCAACAGGAAAGCGCGAGCAGTGGAAATTTCTCAGTAATATCTTTATTGAGAATCACACCATGTGGAAAGATCCATAAAAGGATCTATATAGATAGGAAAAGGTATTTTATTTCCCCGGTTATAAAAATCAGGCCATCAGAGGCGCATTGGCAGTAGAATTTTTCAGTAATATATGTATTGAGAATCATGCCACTTTGAATAACGCCTAAAAGAATCTAAATAACAGAATAATTAAAACACGGTTTCAAACATCAGGCCAGCAGGGGCGCGCGAAAAGTAGAGCTTTCTCAGTAATATCTTTATTGAGAATCACACCACGTTGAATGATCCGTAAAAGGTTCTTAATGGATAGCAAACGATATCCAGCCTTTAGAAACGCGCTTGCAGTGTAACTTCTACAGTAATATCTGTATTGGGAATTATACCACGTTGAAGGATCTTCAAGAAGATTTGAAATGAAAGTAAAAGATATATTAGTAGTCGGATTCGAATATACACCAATAGAGAAGCGTGAGCAGTGGAACTTTCTCAGTAATATCTTTATTGAGAATCACACCAATTTGAAAGATCCGTAAAAGGATCTGAATGGATGGTTAAAGGTAATATATTACTTGGTTTGAAATATCAGGCCAACAGAGGCGCATTGGCAGTAGAACTTTTTCCGTAATATCTGTATCGAGAATCATGCCTCTTTGAAAGATCCCTATAGGAATCTAAATGGATAGTAAAAGAATTAATAAAACACGATTTCAATCATCCGGCCAGCAGGAACGTGCGAGCATTGGAGCTTCCTCTGTAATATCTTTATTGAGAAACACACCACGTTGAAAGATCTGTAAAAGGTTCTTAATGGATAGTAAACGATATAATAATACTCGGTTTCGAATATCCAGCCATTAGAAACGAGTACGCAGTGTAACTTCTACAGTAATATCCGTATTGTGAATCATGCCACGTTGAAGGATCCATAAAAGCTTCTGAAGGGATAGTAAAAGATATAGTAGAAGTCTGTTTCGAATATACGCCAACAGGAAAGCGTGAGCAGTGGAACTTTCTCAGTAATATCTTTATTGAGAATCACACCACGTTGGAAGATCAGTGAAAGGATCTGAATATATAGTAGAAGGTAATACTCGGTTTCAAATATAGCGCCATCAGAACCGCATTGGCAATGGAACCTTATCAGTAATATCTGTATTGAGAATCATGCCCCGTCAGTTTCGAACATCCGGCCAGCAGGCACGCATGAGCATTGTAACTTCTACTGTAATATCTGTATTTGTAATCATGCCATGTTGAAGGTTCCTTAAAAGGATCTGAATGAATAGTAAGAGTCGTGGCATGATTGCCATTACAGATATTACTGAGAAGGTTCTATTGCCAATGCAGTTCTGATGGCGCGATATTTGAAACCGGTTATTAAAATACATTCTACTATCTATTCAGATCCTTTTACGGATCTTTCGTCGTGGTGTGATTCTCAATAAAGATATTTCTGAGAAAGTTCCACATCACAAGCTTTCCTGTTGGCGTATATACGAAAAAGTCTACTACTATATCTTCTATTATCCATTCAGATCCTTTTAAGAATCCTTCAACGTGGCATGATTCCCAATACAGATATTACTGCAGAAGTTACACTGCGAACGCCTTTCTAATGGCTTGATATTCGAAACCGAGTATTATTATATCGTTTACTATCCATTAAGAACCTTTTACGGATCTTTCAACGTGGTGTGATTCTCAAATCAATCTAGTTGTTTGGAGTTGGAGTTGGAGTTGGAGCTGGAGTTGGAGTTAGAGTTGGAGTTGGAGTTGGAGTTGGAGTTGTAGTTGGAGTTGGAGTTGGAGTTGGAGTTGGAGTTGGAGTTGGAGTTGGAGTTGGAGTTGGAGTTGGAGTTGGAGTTGTAGTTGGAGTTGGAGTTTTAGTTGGAGTTGGAGTTGGTTTCGTCGTGGTGTGATTCTGAATAAAGCTATTACTGAGAAAGTTCCTCATCACAAGCTTCCCTGTTGGCGTATATACGAAAAAGACTACTACTATATCTTCTATTATCCATTCAGATCCTTTTAAGAATCCTTCAACGTGGCATGATTCACAATACAGATATTACTGCAGAAGTTACACTGCGAACGGCTTTCTAATGGCTGGATATTCGAAACCGAGTATTATTATATCGTTTACTATCCATTAAGAACCTTTTACGGATCTTTCAACGTGGTGTGATTCTCAAATCAATCTAGTTGTTTGGAGTTGGAGTTGGAGTTGGAGTTGGAGTTGGAGTTGGAGTTGGAGTTGGAGTTGGAGTTGGAGTTGGAGTTGGGTTGGAGTTGGAGTTGGAGTTGGAGTTGGAGTTGGAGTTGGAGTTGGAGTTGGAGTTGGTGTTGGAGTTGGAGTTGGAGTTGGAGTTGGAGTTGGAGTTGAAGATGGAGTTGGAGTTGGAGATGGAGTTGGAGTTGGAGTTGGAGTTGGAGTTGGAGTTGGAGTTGGAGTTGGAGTTGGAGTTGGAGTTGGAGTTGGAGTTGGAGTTGGAGTTGGAGGTGGAGTTGGAGTTGGAGTTGGAGTTGGAGTTGGAGTTGGAGTTGGAGTTGGAGTTGGAGTTGGAGTTGGAGTTGGAGTTGGAGTTGGAGTTGGAGTTGGAGTTGGAGTTGGAGTTGGAGTTGGAGTTGGAGTTGGAGTTGGAGTTGGAGTTGGAGTTGGAGTTGGAGTTGGAGTTGGAGTTGGAGTTGGAGTTGGAGTTGGAGTTGGAGTTGGAGTTGGAGTTGGATTTGGAGTTGGAGTTGGAGTTGGAGTTGGAGTTGGAGTTGGAGTTGGAGTTGGAGTTGGAGTTGGAGTTGGAGTTGGAGTTGGAGTTGGAGTTGGAGTTGGAGTTGGAGTTGGAGTTGGAGTTGGAGTTGGACTTGGAGTTGGAGTTGGAGTTGGAGTTGGAGTTGGAGTTGGAGTTGGAGTTGGAGTTGGAGTTGAAGTTGGAGTTGGAGTTGGAGTTGGAGTTGGAGTTGGAGTTGGAGTTGGAGTTGGAGTTGGAGTTGGAGTTGGAGTTGTAGTTGGAGTTGGAGTTTTAGTTGGAGTTGGAGTTGGTTTCGTCGTGGTGTGATTCTGAATAAAGTTATTACTGAGAAAGTTCCTCATCACAAGCCTCCCTGTTGGCGTATATACGAAAAAGACTACTACTAAATCTTCTATTATCCATTCAGATCCTTTTAAGAATCCTTCAACGTGGCATGATTCCCAATACAGATATTACTGCAGAAGTTTCACTAAGAACGGCTTTCGAATGGCTGGATATTCGAAACCGAGTATTATTATATCGTTTACTATCCATTAAGAACCTTTTACGGATCTTTCAACGTGGTGTGATTCTCAAATCAATCTAGTTGTTTGGAGTTGGAGTTGGAGTTGGAGTTGGAGTTGGAGTTGGAGTTGGAGTTGGAGTTGGAGTTGGAGTTGGAGTTGGAGTTGGAGTTGGAGTTGGAGTTGGAGTTGGAGTTGGAGTTGGAGTTGGAGTTGGAGTTGGAGTTGGAGTTGGAGTTGGAGTTGGAGTTGGAGTTGGAGTTGGAGTTGGAGTTGGAGTTGGAGTTGGAGTTGGAGTTGGAGTTGGAGTTGGAGTTGGTGTTGGAGTTGGAGTTGGAGTTGGAGTTGGAGTTGGAGTTGGAGTTGGAGTCCAGCTCCAACTCCAACTCCAACTCCAACTCCAACTCCAACACCAACTCCAACTCCAACTCCAACTCCAAACAACTAGATTGATTTGAGAATCACACCACGTTGAAAGATCCGTAAAAGGTTCTTAATGGATAGTAAACGATGGAGTCCAGCTCCAACTCCAACTCCAACTCCAACTCCAACTCCAACTCCAACTCCAACTCCAACTCCAACTCCAACACCAACTCCAACTCCAACTCCAACTCCAACTCCAACTCCATCTCCAACTCCAACTCCAACTCCAACTCCAACTCCATCTCCAACTCCAACTCCAACTCCAACTCCAACTCCAACTCCAACTCCAACTCCAACTCCAACTCCATCTCCAACTCCAACTCCAACTCCATCTCCATCTCCAACTCCAACTCCAACTCCAACTCCAACTCCAACTCCAACTCCAACTCCAACTCCGATTTCAAACATCTGACCAGCAAGAAAGCGTGAGCAGTAGCTTCCTCTGTAATATCTGTATTGAGAATCACACCACATTGGAAGATCCATAAAAGGTTCTGAACAGATAGCAAGAGGTATCATAATACTCTGTTCCAAGAATCAGGCCTTCAGAGGCGCATTCTTAGTTGACCATTTTCAGCAATATCTGTATTGAGGATCATGCCACTTTGAAATATACCTGCACGCATCTTAATGTTAAAAGAAGAATTAATAAAACTCGGTTTTAAACGTCCGACCAGCAGGGTCGCAGGAGCTGTGAAGCTTTCTCAGTAATATCTGTATTGAGAGTCACACCGCATTGAAAGATCCGTAAAAGGTTCTGAATGGATAGTAAACGATATAATAATATTCGGTTTCGAATAACCATAAGAAACAAGCTTGCAGTGTAACTTCTATAGTAATATCTGTATTGACAATCATACCACGTTAAAGGATCCGTGAAAGGCTATTAGAAACGCGTTTGCAGTGTAACTTATACATCAATATCTGTAGAGGGAATCATGCCACGTTGAAGAATCCTCAAAAAGATCTGATTGGATATTAAAAGATATCGTAGAGTAGGTTTCAAATATACGCCACTAGGGAAGCGTGAGCAGTGTATCTTTCTCAGTAATATCTTTATTGAGTATCACACTATGTTGAAAGATCCGTAAAAGGATCCGAATAGATAGTAAAAGGTATCATAATACGCGGTTCCAAAAATCAGGCATTAGAGGCGCATTGAGAATCATGCCACTTTGGGATATACCTTAAAACATCTAAATGGATAGTAAAGAATTAATAAAACTCGGTGTCAAACATACGAACAGTAGGGACACGTGAGCAGTAGAGCTTTCTCAGTAATATCTGTATAAAGAATCACACCACATTGAAAGATCCGTAAAAGGTTCTGAATGGATATTAAACGATATAATAATACTCGGTTTGGAATAACCACTAGAAACGCGCTTGCAGTGTAACTCCTAAAGTAATATCTGTATTGAGAATCATGCCACGTTAAAGGAACCTTATAAGGATCTGAATGATTTGTAAAAGATATAGTAGTAGTCGGTTCCGATTATACGCCAACAGGAAAGCACGAGCAGTGGAAATTTCTCAGTAATATCTTTACTGAGAATCACACCATGTGGAAAAATCCATAAAAGGATCTATATAGATAGGAAAATGTATTTTATTTCCCGGTTATAAAAATCAGGCCATCAGAGGCGCATTGGCAGTAGAATTTTTCAGTAATATATGTATTGAAAATCATGCCACTTTGAATAATGCCTAAAAGTATCTAAATAACAGAATAATTAAAACTCGGTTTCAAACAGCAGGCCAGCAGGGACGCGCGAGAAGTAGAGCTTTCTCAGTAATATCTTCATTGAGAATCACACCACGTTGAATGATCCGTAAAAGGTTTCTAATGGATAGCAAACGATATTCAGCCTTTAGAAACGAGCTTGCAGTGTAACTTCTACAATAATATCTGTATTGGGAATTATACCACGTTGAAGGATCTTCAAAAAGATTTGAAATGAAAGTAAAAGATATAGTAGTAGTCGGATTCGAATATACGCCAATAGGGAAGCGTGAGCAGTGGACCTTTCACAGTAATATCTTTATTGAGAATCACACCAATTTGAAATATCCGTAAAAGGATTTGAATGGATAGTAAAATGTAATATATTACTCGGTTTGAAATATCAAGCCAACAGAGGCGCATTGGCAGTTGAACTTTGTCCGTAATATCTGTATCGAGAATCATGCCTCTTTGAAAGATCCCTAACAGAATCTAAATGGATAGTAAAAGAATTAATAAAACACGATTTCAATCATCCGGCCAGCAGGAATGAGCAAGCATTGGAGCTTCCTCTGTAATATCTTTATTGAGAAACACACCGCGTTGAAAGATCTGTAAAAGGTTCTTAATGGAGAGTAAACGATATAATAATACTCGGTTTCGAATATCCAGCCATTAGAAACGCGTACGCAGTGTAACTTCTACAGTAATATCTGTATTGTGAATCATGCCACGTTGAAGGATCCTTAAAAGCTTCTGAAGGGATAGTAAAAGATATAGTAGTAGTCTGTTTCGGTCAGCAGGAACGTGCGAGCATTGGTGCTTCCTCTGTAATATCTTTATTGAGAACACACCACGTTGAAAGATCTGTAAAAGGTTCTTAATGGATAGTAAACGATATAATAATACTCGGTTTCGAATATCCAGCCCTTAGAAACACGAACGCAGTGTAACTTCCACAGTGATATCTGTATTGTGAATCATGCCAAGTTGAAGGATCCTTAAAAACTTCTGAAGGGATAGTAAAAGATATAGTAGTAGTCTGTTTCGAATATACGCCAACAGGAAAACGTGAGCAGTGGAACTTTCTCAGTAATATCTTTATTGAGAATAACACCACGTTCAAAGAACAGTAAAATGATCTGAATATATAGTAGAAGGTAATACTCGGTTTCAAATATAGCGCCATCAGAACCGCATTAGCAATGGAACCTTATCAGTAATATCTGTATTGAGAATCATGCCACGTCAGTTTTGAACATCCGGCCAGCAGGCACGCGTGAGCATTGTAACTTCTACTGTAATATCTGTATTTGGAATCATGCCATGTTGAAGGATCTTTAAAAGGATCTGAATGAATAGTAAGATTCGTGGCATGATTGCCAAAACAGATATTACTGAGAAGGTTCCATTGCCAAGGCTGTTCTGATGGCGCGATATTTGAAACCGGGTATTAAAATACATTCTACTATATGGTCTGATAGATCATTTCCTTGTAGAGACATATTATGATTGATTTTCACGGAACTTTGAGGAAAGCAGTAGGTCAAAAAACTACATTCAACTAATGCCAACGTTTCGTAGATATATTTCTACTTCTTCAGGGCTACAAAAGAGAAATTTACAGAGATTAAATATAGCACAATACATATCTGGCATAAGAGCCGAACAATAGATCAAAACAATGGTCTCAAAACAAAACACATATAACAATTGGTAACACAAATGTACAATTCAAACTATATATTCAAATTACACTCATTTGATCCACTTTTATTCCTTTCTACTTTGAATTTGACAGAAACACATATTTGAAATCGAAAAAACCTTACCAAAGTCGAATTTATGTTTTGCACCCAAAAGATCTTAATATTATCTTGTTGAGCAAATTGGAATCGAACTTGTACAGAAACATGGAAAACTCCGTCTAAAAATTCCCCTGAGGCAAACTACAAATTATTACCAAAACGACGTGTTACATTGAATGAATGTGTCAAAACTGAAGTACTTATTTCAATCCCGACTTGTTTAACCACAGGTGGAGTCCAGAATATGTTGTCAGAAATAAAAAACGTTGAATTCCCAGCTCACTGTACTGAATATTTGTTTTTGAAAAGATCCAATATATTATTATATATCAAGCTCAAATTTTGTGTGTCAGTTCGGCAATTCACGGTATCATTAAGTTTTATGTATATCATCTCACTGATGGTTCTTTTTGCATAATTTCCTTCAACATCTAGAACAGAAACCGCTTGGAAATCAAACTGGTGTTCATTATTGAAATGGTGGGTTGCAAGGGCCGTCTTTGTATCTTTAGATCTAAATTTATCTTGACAGTCATATTTATGCTGACTTATTCTATTTTTTAAATATTGCTTAGTCTGACCAATGTAACTCTTCAAACAATTACTGCAAGGAATCTTATAAACCAATTGGCTCTGATCCAACATGGGGTCAACGTCCTTCAATTTAGAAAATAATGCGCTACAAGTTGAGATATTGTATGAAACTAATTTTATGTTATTAGAAAACGATTTTATGAGCATGTTTATTTTATTAGTGAGTCCAGGGATGTATGGAAATTTTACATAATATATGCTTTGTGTGCAATTCTCATTTTCCGCACTTGCACCTATCGGTCTAATTGTAGTGCTGTTGTTCCCAATAATTTTATCACTAAATGATTTCGGGTAGTTATTCAACTTCAAAAGGTCTCTGATTATTGTCAGATTATCTTTGTGAAAAGAGCTGTCGCTAAGATTTTTAGATCTGAACATAAGGTTTCTTATGGCTGATACTTTATATGAAAAGTTGCAGTGTGAATTATAATTCAAAATTTGCCCAGAACTAGTTGGTTTTCTATACCAGTTTGTAATCAGTGAGCCATCATTTTTTTTTGTGAACCGTGACGTCTAAAAATGGTAAAGAATTGTCCCTTTCCATCTCTAAAGTGAATTGGAGGCGATGATGGAATTGGTTGAAAACAGTTAGAAGTTCTTCACATTTGTTGCTCGGAATTATTAAAAACATGTCATCCACATACAATTTAAGAAACAGAACATTAAAAGACAATCTTTTTTTACACTCATGAATGAGTTCTGTCATAACTAAATTAGCTGATGAAGGGCTGGCTGGGTTGCCCATTGCCATCCCAGATATTTGTTTGTAATACTCATTATTGAACTTGAAATAACTGGATGAAAATATGAATTCAATCATTTTTATAAATAGTGTTTTAGAAATATTCGTGAAGGCCGAAATATATTTCCATCGCTTCTTCACTATTTCGACCACTACATTCTGGATAATGTTGGTGTATAATGAGACCACATCTAGGGAAATTAGACAATATCCCTCCGGCACCGTAATTGATTCAATAGACGACACGAATTTAAAAGAATTCTTTACATTATATGGAGAGGTTGACGTGACTTGACTCATTATTTGATGTACATAACATGATATGTTATAAGAAGGCGAATTTATGCAGCTTACTATCGGTCTTAAATTTAACGAAGGCTTATGAACTTTTCTAAGGCCATATAATTTAGGTGGGGTTGAGTTGTGTTTTTTCATTTTCAACGATTCTCCTTCATCGATAATAGAATTATCCTTTAATTCCTTAATTAATTCATTCCCTTCCTTTTGGACGTAATTAGTAATATCGTTCTTAATTTTTTTATATGTAGTTTCATCAGACAACATGTTGGTCATATACTGTAAGTACTCGTTCTTAAACATAATCACTGTAGCATTACCTTTATCTGCTCTCATAATAATGATTTCTGGATGACTTTTTATGAACGTTTTTGCAATAATAAATGATTTTAGCAGTGGGTGTTTATTTTTCCGATGTTGAGATTTATGCCAAAAATTTGTTATTATATTCGTGCCTCTACTACGTAATAAATTTTTGTTATCTTCGCCCGATTGAACACTTTGAATAGCGACTTCAAACTCCTTGATAATGGTCGGAATTGGAATGAAATTGGATAATGGAATGCTGAATTTTGGACCCAGTGATAATATTGATTCTACATTATGCGGCACAGTCACATCAGTGTAATTATACAAAAAATTAGGTTGTGATTCAGAACCAATTTGCTCAACAAGATAATATTAAGATCTTTTGGGTGCAAAACATAAATTCGACTTTGGTAAGGTTTTTTCGATTTCAAATATGTGTTTCTGTCAAATTCAAAGTAGAAAGGAATAAAAGTGGATCAAATGAGTGTAATTTGAATATATAGTTTGAATTGTACATTTGTGTTACCAATTGTTATATGTGTTTTGTTTTGAGACCATTGTTTTAATCTATTGTTCGGCTTTTATGCCAGATATGTATTGTGCTATATTTAATCTCTGTAAATTTCTCTTTTGTAGCCCTGAAGAAGTAGAAATATATCTACGAAACGTTGGCATTAGTTGAATGTAGTTTTTTGACCTACTGCTTTCCTCAAAGTTCCGTGAAAATCAATCATAATTCTACTATATATTCAGATCCTTTTACTGATCTTTCAACGTGGTGTGATTCTCAATAAAGATATTACTGAGAAAGTTCCACATCACAAGCTTCCCTGTTGGCGTATATACGAAACAGACTACTACTATATCTTTTACTATCCATTCAGATCCTTTTAAGAATCCTTCAACGTGGCATGATTCCCAATACAGATATTACTGCAGAAGTTACACTGCGAACGCCTTTCAAATGGCTGGATATTCGAAACCGAGTATTATTATATCGTTTACTATCCATTAAGAACCTTTTACGGATCTTTCATCGTGGTGTGATTCTCAAATCAATCTAGTTGTTTGGAGTTGGAGTTGAAGTTGGAGCTGGAGTTGGAGTTGGAGTTGGAGTTGGAGTTGGAGTTGGAGTTGGAGTTGGAGTTGGAGTTGGAGTTGGAGTTGGAGTTGGAGTTGGAGTTGGAGTTGGAGTTAGAGTTGGAGTTGGAGTTGGAGTTGGAGTTGGAGTTGGAGTTGGAGTTGGAGTTGGAGTTGGAGTTGGAGTTGGAGTTGGAGTTGGAGTTGGAGTTGGAGTTGGAGTTGGAGTTGGAGTTGGAGTTGGAGTTGGAGTTGGAGTTGGAGTTGGAGTTGGAGTTGGAGTTGGAGATGGAATAGCTAGTTGGAACACCAACTACAACTCCAACTCCAACTCCAACTCAAACTCCAACTCCAACTCCAACTCCAACTCCAACTCCAACTCCAACTCCAACTCCAACTCCAACTCCAACTCCGATTTCAAACATCTGACCAGCAAGAAAGCGTGAGCAGTAGCTTCCTCTGTAATATCTGTATTGAGAATCACACCACATTGGAAGATCCATAAAAGGTTCTGAACAGATAGCAAGAGGTATCATAATACTCTGTTCCAAGAATCAGGCCTTCAGAGGCGCATTCTTAGTTGACCATTTTCAGCAATATCTGTATTGAGGATCATGCCACTTTGAAATATACCTGCACGCATCTTAATGGATAAAAGAAGAATTAATAAAACTCGGTTTCAAACGTCCGACCAGCAGGGTCGCAGGAGCTGTGAAGCTTTCTCTGTAATATCTGTATTGAGAGTCACACCGCATTGAAAGATCCGTAAAAGGTTCTGAATGGATTGTAAACGATATAATAATATTCGGTTTCGAATAACCATAAGAAACAAGCTTGCAGTGTAACTTCTACAGTAATATCTGTATTGACAATCATACCACGTTAAAGGATCCGTGAAAGGCTATTAGAAACGCGTTTGCAGTGTAACTTATACATCAATATCTGTAGAGGGAATCATGCCATGTTGAAGAATCCTCAAAAAGATCTGATTGGATATTAAAAGATATCGTAGAGTAGGTTTCAAATATACGCCACTAGGGAAGCGTGAGCAGTGTATCTTTCTCAGTATCTCTTTATTGAGTATCACACTATGTTGAAAGATCCGTAAAAGGATCCGAATAGATAGTAAAAGGTATCATAATACGCGGTTCCAAAAATCAGGCATTAGAGGCGCATTGAGAATCATGCCACTTTGGGATATCTCTTGAAACATCTAAATGGATAGTAAAAGAATTAATAAAACTCGGTGTCAAACATGCGAACAGCAGGGACACGTGAGCAGTAGAGCTTTCTCAGTAATATCTGTATTGAGAATCACACCACATTGAAAGATCCGTAAAAGGTTCTGAATGGATATTAAACGATATAATAATACTCGGTTTGGAATAACCACTAGAAACGCGCTTGCAGTGTAATTCCTAAAGTAATATCTGTATTGAGAATCATACCACATTAAACGATCCTTATAAGGATCTGAATGGGTTGTAAAAGATATAGTAGTAGTCGGTTCCGATTATACGCCAACAGGAAAGCACGAGCAGTGGAAATTTCTCAGTAATATCTTCATTGAGAATCACACCATGTGGAAAGATCCATAAAAGGATCTATATAGATAGGAAAAGGTATTTTATTTCCCGGTTATAAAAATCAGGCCATCAGAGGCGCATTGGCAGTAGAATTTTTCAGTAATATATGTATTGAGAATCATGCCACTTTGAATAAAGCCTAAAAGTATCTAAATAACAGAATAATTAAAACTCGGTTTCAAACAGCAGGCCAGCAGGGACGCGCGAGAAGTAGAGCTTTCTCAGTAATATCTTCATTGAGAATCACACCACGCTGAATGATCCGTAAAAGGTTCTTAATGGATAGCAAACGATATTCAGCCTTTAGAAACGAGCTTGCAGTGTAACTTCTACAATAATATCTGTATTGGGAATTATACCACGTTGAAGGGTCTTCAAAAAGATTTGAAATGAAAGTAAAAGATATAGTAGTAGTCGGATTCGAATATACGCCAATAGGGAAGCGTGAGCAGTGGAACTTTCTCAGTAATATCTTTATTGAGAATCACACCAATTTGAAAGATCCGTAAAAGGATCTGAATGGATGGTAAAAGGTAATATATTACTTGGTTTGAAATATCAGGCCAACAGAGGCGCATTGGCAGTAGAACTTTTTCCGTAATATCTGTATCGAGAATCATGCCTCTTTGAAAGATCCCTATAGGAATCTAAATGGATAGTAAAAGAATTAATAAAACACGATTTCAATCATCCGGCAGGCAGAAACGTGCGAGCATTGGAGCTTCCTCTGTAATATCTTTATTGAGAAACACACCACGTTGAAAGATCTGTAAAAGGTTCTTAATGGATAGTGAACGATATAATAATACTCGGTTTCGAATATCCAGCCATTAGAAACGCGTACGCAGTGTAACTTCTACAGTAATATCTGTATTGTGAATCATGCCACGTTGAAGGATCCTTAAAAGCTTATGAAGGGATAGTAAAAGATATAGTAGTAGTCTGTTTCGGTCAGCAGGAACGTGCGAGCATTGGTGCTTCCGCTGTAATATCTTTATTGAGAAACACACCACGTTGAAAGATCTGTAAAAGGTTCTAAATGGATAGTAAACGATATAATAATACTCGGTTTCGAATATCGAGCCATTAGAAACGCGAACGCAGTGTAACTTCCACAGTGATATTTGTATTGTGAATCATGCCACGTTGAAGGATCCTTGAAAACTTCTGAAGGGATAGTAAAAGATATAGTAGTAGTCTGTTTCGAATATACGCCAACAGGAAAGCGTGAGCAGTGGAACTTTCTCAGTAATATCTTTATTGAGAATAACACCACGTTCAAAGAACAGTAAAATGATCTGAATATATAGTAGAAGGTAATACTCGGTTTCAAATATAGAGCCATCAGAACCGCATTAGCAATGGAACCTTATCAGTAATATCTGTATTGAGAATCATACCACGTCAGTTTTGAACATCCGGCCAGCAGGCACGCGTGAGCATTGTAACTTCTACTGTAATATCTGTATTTGGAATCATGCCATGTTGAAGGATCCTTAAAAGGATCTGAATGAATAGTAAGAGTCGTGGCATGATTGCCAAAATAGATATTACTGAGAAGGTTCCATTGCCAAGGCAGTTCTGATGGCGCGATATTTGAAACCGGGTATTAAAATACATTCTACTATATATTCAGATCCTTTTACTGATCTTTCAACGTGGTGTGATTCTCAATAAAGATATTACTGAGAAAGTTCCACATCACAAGCTTCCCTGTTGGCGTATATACGAAACAGACTACTACTATATCTTTTACTATCCTTTCAGATCCTTTTAAGAATCCTTCAACGTGGCATGATTCCCACTACAGATATTACTGCAGAAGTTACAATGCGAACGACTTTCAAATGGCTGGATATTCGAAACCGAGTATTATTATATCGTTTACTATCCATTAAGAACCGTTTACGGATCTTTATCGTGGTGTGATTCTCAAATCAATCTAGTTGTTTGAAGTTGGAGCTGGAGTTGGAGTTGGAGTTGGAGTTGGAGTTGGAGTTGGATTTGGAGTTAGAGTTGGAGTTGGAGTTGGAGTTGGAGTTGGAGTTGGAGTTGGAGTTGGAGTTGGAGTTGGAGTTGGAGTTGGAGTTGGAGTTGGAGTTGGAGTTGGAGTTGGAGTTGGAGTTGGAGTTGGAGTTGGAGTTGGAGTTGGAGTTGGAGTTGGAGTTGGAGTTGGAGATGGAATAGCTAGTTGGAACACCAACTGCAAATACAACTCCAACTCTAACTCCAACTCCAACTCCAACTCCAACTCCAACTTCAACTCCAACTCCAACTCCAACTCCAACTCCAACTCCAACTCCAACTCCAACTCCAACTCTAACTCCAACTCCAACTCCAACTCTAGCTCCGACTCCAACTCCAACACCAAATCCAACACCAAATCCAACTCCAACTCCATCTCCAACTCCAACTCCAACTCCAACTCCAACTCCAACTCCAACTCCAACTCCAACTCCAACTCCAACTCCGAATTCAAACATCCGACCAGCAAGAACGCGTGAGCAGTAGCTTCCTCTGTAATATCTGTATTGAGAATCACACCACATCGGAAGATCCATAAAAGGTTCTGAACAGATAGCAAAAGGTATCATAATACTCTGTTCCAAGAATCAGGCCTTCAGAGGCGCATTCTTAGTTGACCATTTTCAGCAATATCTGAATTGAGGATCATACCACTTTGAAATATACCTACACGCATCTTAATGGATAAAAGAAGAATTAATAAAACTCGGTTTCAAACGTCCGACCAGCAGGGTCGCGGGAGCTGTGGAGCTTTCTCAGTAATATCTGTATTGAAAGTCACACCACATTGAAAGATCCGTAAAAGGTTCTGAATGGATAGTAAACGATATAATTATATTCGGTTTCGAATATCCATAAGAAACAAGCTTGCAGTGTAACTTCTACAGTAATATCTGTATTGACAATCATACCACGTTAAAGGATCCGTGAAAGGCTATTAGAAACGCGTTTGCAGTGTTACTTATACATCAATATCTGTAGAGGGAATCATGCCACGTTGAAGTAACCTCGAAAGGATCTGATTGGATAGTAAACGATATCGTAGAGTAGGTTTCGAATATACGCCACTAGGAAAGCGTGAGCAGTGAACCTTTCTCAGTAATATCTTTATTGAGTATCACACTATGTTGAAAGATCCGTAAAAGTATCCGAATAGATAGTAAAAGGTATCATAATACGCGGTTCCAAAAATCAGGCATTAGAAGCGCATTGGCGCATTGAGAATCATGCCACTTTGGGATATCCCTTAAAACATCTAAATGGATAGTAAAAGAATTATTAAAACTCGGTGTCAAACATGCGAAAAGCAGGGACACGTGAGCAGTAGAGCTTTCTCAGTAATATCTGTATTGAGAATCACACCACATTGAAAGATCCGTAAAAGGTTCTGAATGGATATTAAACGATATAATAATACCCGGTTTGGAATAACCACTAGAAACGCGCTTGCAGAGTAACTCCTAAAGTAATATCTGTATTGAGAATCATACCACGTTAAAGGATCCTTATTAGGATCTGATTGGGTTGTAAAAGATATAGTAGTAGTCGGTTCTGATTATACGCCAACAGGAAAGCGCGAGCAGTGGAAATTTCTCAGTAATATCTTTATTGAGAATCACACCATGTGGAAAGATCCATAAAAGGATCTATATAGATAGGAAAAGGTATTTTATTTCCCGGTTATAAAAATCAGGCCATCAGAGGAGCATTGGCAGTAGAATTTTTCAGTAATATATGCAGGGACGAGCGTGAAGTAGAGCTTTCTCAGTAATATCTTTATTGAGAATCACACCACGTTGAATGGTCCGTAAAAGGTTCTTAATGGATAGCAAACGATATCCAGCCTTTAGAAACGCGCTTGCAGTGTAACTTCTATAGTAATATCTGTATTGGGAATTATAGCACGTTGAAGGATCTTCAAAAAGATTTGAAATGAAAGTAAAAGATATATTAGTAGTCGGATTCGAATATACGCCAATAGGGAAGCGTGAGCAACGGAACTCTCTCAGTAATATCTTTATTGAGAATCACACCAATTTGAAAGATCCGTAAAAGGATCTGAATGGATAGTAAAAGGTAATATATTACTTGGTATGAAATATCAGGCCAACAGAGGCGCATTGGCAGTAGAACTTTTTCCGTAATATCTGTATCGAGAATCATGCCTCTTTGAAAGATCCCTAAAAGAATCTAAATGGATAGTAAAAGACGATTTCAATCATCCGGCCAGCAGGAACGAGCGAGCATTGGAGCTTCCTCTGTAATATCTTTATTGAGAAACACACCACGTTGGAAGATCTGTAAAAGGTTCTTAATGAATAGTAAACGATATAATAATACTCGGTTTCGAATATGCAGCCATTAGAAACGCGTACGCATTGTAACTTCTACAGTAATATCTGTATTGTGAATCATGCCACGTTGAAGGATTCTTAAAAGCTTCTGAAGGGATAGCAAAAGATATAGTAGTAGTCTGTTTCGAATATACGCCAACAGGAAAGCGTGAGCAAAGGAACTTTATCAGTAATATCTTTATTGAGAATCACACCCGGTTGAAAGATCAGTGAAAGGATCTGAATATATAGTAGAAGGTAATACTTGGTTTCAAATATAGCACCATCAGAACCGCATTGGCAATGGAACCTTATCAGTAATATCTGTATTTAGAATCATGCCCCGTCAGTTTCGAACATCCGGCCAGCAGGCACGCGTGAGCATTGTAACTTCTACTGTAATATCTGTATTTGTAATCATGCCATGTTGAAGGATCCTTAAAAGGATCTGAATGAATAGTAAGAGTCCTGGCATGATTGCCATTACAGATATTACTGAGAAGGTTCTATTGCCAATGCAGTTCTGATGGCGCGATATTTGAAACCGGTTATTAAAATACATTCTACTATCTATTCAGAACCTTTTACGGATCTTTCGTCGTGGTGTGATTCTCAATAAAGATATTACTCAGAAAGTTCCACATCACAAGCTTCCCTGTTGGCGTATATACGAAAAAGACTACTACTATATCTTCTATTATCCATTCAGATCCTTTTAAGAATCCTTCAACGTGGCATGATTCCCAATACAGATATTACTGCAGAAGTTACACTGCGAACGCCTTTCTAATGGCTGGATATTCGAAACCGAGTATTATTATATAGTTTACTATCCATTAAGAACCTTTTACGGATCTTTCAACGTGGTGTGATTCTCAAATCAATCGAGTTGTTTGGAGTTGGAGTTGGAGCTGGAGTTGGAGTTGGAGTTGGAGTTGGAGTTGGAGTTGGAGTTGGAGTTGGAGTTGGAGTTGGAGTTGGAGTTGGAGTTGGAGTTGGAGTTGGAGTTGGAGTTGGAGTTGGAGTTGGAGTTGGAGTTGGAGTTGGAGTTGGAGTTGGAGTTTTAGTTGGAGTTGGAGTTGGTTTCGTCGTGGTGTGATTCTCAATAAAGATATTACTGAGAAAGTTCCACATCACAAGCTTCCCTGTTGGCGTATATACGAAAAAGACTACTACAATATCTTCTATTATCCATTCAGATCCTTTTAAGAATCCCTCAACGTGGCATGATTCCCAATACATATATTACTGCAGAAGTTACACTGCGAACGCCTTTCTAATGGCTGGATATTCGAAATCGAGTATTATTATATCGTTTACTATCCATTAAGAACCTTTTACGGATCTTTCAACGTGGTGTGATTCTCAAATCAATCTAGTTGTTTGGAGTTGGAGTTGGAGTTGGAGCTGGAGTTGGAGTTGGAGTTGGAGTTGGAGTTGGAGTTGGAGTAGGGGTTGGGGTTGGAGTTGGAGTTGGAGTTGGAGTTGGAGTTGGAGTTTGAGTTGGAGTTGGAGTTGGAGTTGGAGTTGGAGTTGGAGTTGGAGTTGGAGTTGGAGTTGGAGTTGGAGTTGGAGTTGGAGTTGGAGTTGGAGTTGGTGTTGGAGTTGGAGTTGGAGTTGGAGATGGAGATGGAGATGGAGATGGATATGGAGTTGGAGTTAGAGTTGGAGTTGTAGTTGGAGTTGGAGTTGTAGTTGGAGTTGGAGTTGGAGTTGGAGTTGGAGTTGGAGTTGGAGTTGGAGTTGGAGTTGGAGTTGGAGTTGGAGTTGGAGTTGGAGTTGGAGTTGGAGATGGAGTTGGAGTTGGAGTTGGAGTTGGAGTTGGAGTTGGAGTTGGAGTTGGAGTTGGAGTTGGAGTTGGAGTTGGAGTTGGAGTTGGAGTTGGAGTTGGAGTTGGAGTTGGAGTTGGAGTTGGAGTTGGAGTTGGAGTTGGAGTTGGAGTTGGAGTTGGAGTTGGAGTTAGAGTTGGAGTTGGAGTTTGAGTTGGAGTTTGAGTTGGAGTTGGAGTTTGAGTTGGAGTTGGAGTTGGAGTTGGAGTTGGAGTTGGAGTTGGAGTTGGAGTTGGAGTTGGAGTTGGAGTTGGAGTTGGAGTTGGAGTTGGAGTTGGAGTTGGAGTTGGAGTTGGAGGTGGAGTTGGAGTTGGAGTTGGAGTTGGAGTTGGAGTTGGAGTTGGAGTTGGAGTTGGAGTTGGAGTTGGAGTTGGAGTTGGAGTTGGAGTTGGAGTTGGAGTTGGAGTTGGAGTTGGAGTTGGAGTCGGAGTCAGAGTAGGGGTTGGGGTTGGAGTTGGAGTTGGAGTTGGAGTTGGAGTTGGAGTTGGAGTTGGTTGGAGTTGGAGTTGGAGTTGGAGTTGGAGTTGGAGTTGGAGTTGGAGTTGGAGTTGGAGTTGGAGTTGGAGTTGGAGTTGGAGTTGGAGTTGGAGTTGGAGTTGGAGTTGGAGTTGGAGTTGGAGTTGGAGTTGGAGTTGGAGTTGGAGTTGGAGTTGGAGTTGGAGTTGGAGTTGGAGTTGGAGTTGGAGTTGGAGTTGGAGTTGGAGTTGGAGTTTGAGTTGGAGTTGGAGTTGGAGTTGGAGTTGGAGTTGGAGTTGAAGTTGCAGTTGGAGTTGGAGTTGGAGTTGCAGTTGCAGTTGGAGTTGGAGTTGGAGTTGGAGTTGGAGTTGGAGTTGGAGTTGGAGTTGGAGTTAGAGTTGGAGTTGGAGTTTGAGTTGGAGTTTGAGTTGGAGTTTGAGTTGGAGTTGGAGTTGGAGTTGGAGTTGGAGTTGGAGTTGGAGTTGGAGTTGGAGTTGGAGTTGGAGTTGGAGTTGGAGTTGGAGTTGGAGTTGGAGGTGGAGTTGGAGTTGGAGTTGGAGTTGGAGTTGGAGTTGGAGTTGGAGTTGGAGTTGGAGTTGGAGTTGGAGTTGGAGTTGGAGTTGGAGTTGGAGTAGGGGTTGGGGTTGAAAACCTACCCTGAAAGTTTGAAGTCGATAGGACCTTCGGTGCTCCTGTTATCGTGCCTACGGCCGGAAGGCCGGCCGGCCGGCCAGCCGGACGGCACCCAAAAATCTGACACCGGATTCGTGATCAGGGAGTCCGAATTAGTCTATTAGCCAATTTTCAGCTCGAAATTCGAAAATTACAGACATTTGGACGAAATGATAGGACGATGTTCCCCTAGAACATGCGCCCAAAAAATTGAATTCGAAATTTGTAATGTAAAAACTTTGAAAAATCATATCTATGAAAGTATTAGTTCGTTGAAAACGAGAATGATATCAATAGATTCATATGATGAAACTAGATTTTAAAAAATAATGAATTTCAATTTTAAAATGTAAAAATTTTGTTAGACCGATTATGCCCAAAAACGAACTTAACTCTCCCATTCGGAAACGTAACCTACTCTGAAAATTGCAAGTCCCTATCTACTTTTGTTCGAAATTCATCGAGGCAACGGTATCCCATCTACGGAACTTGCACAAGTCTGCTCGAATCTCCAACAATATTCAACCGATCGTGTTAAAACTTGAAACTTGGCAGTATAGTTAGGTTCTAAAGGCTCTTGCAACTTTCAGCAATTTCAGATGAATAGTTACTGATATATAGAATTTAATTCGAAATTTGTAATGTAAAAACTTTGAAAAATCATATCTCTGAGAGTATTAGTTCGTTGAAGTTGAGAATGATATCAATGGATTCATATGAGACCACATCTTGAAAAAAATTTAATTCGAAATTTGTAATGTGAAAACTTCGAAAATCATATCTCCAGGAGTATTAGTTCGTTGAAGTTGAAAATGATATCAATGGACTCATATGATGAAACTTCATCTCAAAAAAAATTGAATTTGAAATTTATAATGTAAAAACTTTGAAAAATCATATCTCCGAAAGTATTAGTTCGTTGGAGTTGAGAATGATATCAATAAACTACATCTTAGAAAAAATTGAATTCGAAATTTCTAGTTCAAAAACTTTGAAAAATCATATCTCTGGATGTATTAGCTCGTTGAAAATGAGAATGATATCAATGGATTCGTATGGTGAAACTACATCTAAAAATAATTGAATTCGAAATTTGTTATGTCAAAACTTTGAAGAATCATATCTCCGGAAGTATTAGTTCGTTGAAGTTGAGAAAGATATCAATGGATTCATATGATGAAACCACATTTAAAAAAAAATAGGATTCGAAATTTGTAATGTGAAAACTTTGAAAAATCATATCTCCGAAAGTTTTAGTTCGTTGAAGTTGAGAATGATATCAATGGATTCATATGATGAAACTACATCTTAAAAACAATTGAATTCGAAATTTGTAATGCAAAAATTTTGAAAAATCATATCTCCGGGAGTGTTAGTTCGTTGAAGTTGAGAATGATATCAATGGATTCATATGATGAAACTTCATTTAAATAAAAATTTAATTCGAAATTTGTGATGTAAAAACTTTGAAAAATAATATCTCTGAAAGTATTAGTTCGTTGAAGTTGAGAATGATATCAATGGATTCATATGATGGAACTACATCTTGAAAAAAAATTGAATTCTTAATTTGCAATGTGAAAACTTTGAAAAATCATAACTCCGAAAGTATTAGTTCGTTGAAGTTGAGAATATTATCAATGGATTCATATGATGAAACCACATATTAAAAGAAATGAATTCGAAATTTGTTATGTAAAAACTTTGAAGAATCATATCTCCGGAAGTATTAGTTCGTTGAAGTTGAGAATGATATCATTGGATTCATATGATGAAACTACATCTTAAAGAAAATTGAATTCGAAATTCGTAATGTAGAAACTTTGAAAATTCATATCTCCGAAAGTACCAGTGCGTTGAAGTTGAGAATTATATCAATGGATTCATATGATAAAACTAAATCTTATAAAAATTTAATTCGATATTTGTAATGTGAAAACTTTGGAAAATCATATCTCCGAAAGCATAAGAAGCATAAGTTTGTTGAACACGAGAATGATATCAATGGATTCGTATGGTGAAACTACATCAAAAAAAAATTGAGTTCGAAATTTGTAATGTAAAAACTTTGAAAAATCATATCTCCGGAAGTATTAGTTCGTTGAATTTGAGAATGATATCAATGGATTCATATGATGAAACCACATCTTAAAAAAAATAGGATTCGAATTTTGTAATGTGAAAACTTGCAAATTCATATCTCCGAAAGTATTAGTTCGTTGAAGTTGAGAATTATATCAATGGATTCATATGATGAAACCACATCTTAAAAAAAATAGGATTCGAATTTTGTGATGTGAAAACTTTGAAAAATAATATCTCCGAAAGTATTAGTTCGTTGAAGTTGAGAATGATATCAATGGATTCATATGATGAAACTACATCTTAAAAAAAATTGAATTCAAAATTTCTAATGTAAAAATTTTGAAAAATCATATCTCCGAAAGTATTAGTTCGTTGAAGTTGAGAAAGATATCAATGGATTCATATGATGAAACCACATCTTAAAAAAAAATTAATTTGACATTCGTAATGTAAAAACTATGAAAAATCACATCTCCGAAAGTATCAGTTCGTGGATGTTGAGAATGATATCAATGGATTTATATGATGAAACTACATCTTAGAAAAAAGTTAATTCGAAATTTGTAATGTAGAAACTTTGAAAAATCACATCTCTGAAAGTATTAGTTTGTTGAAGTTGAGAATTATATCAATGGATTCATATGATGAAACTACATCTTAAAAAAAATTGAATTCGAAATTTGTAATGTAAAAACTTTTAAAAAATCATATCTATGAAAGTATTAGTTCGTAGAAAACGAGAATGATATCAATGGATTCATATGATGAAACTAGATTTTTAAAAATTATGAATTTTAAATTTAAAATGTAAAAATTTTGTTAGACCGATTATGCCCAAATACGAACTTAACTCTCCCATTCGGAAACGCGACCTACCCTGAAAATTGCAAGTCCCTATCTACTTTTGTTCGAAATTTATCGAGGCAACGGTATCCCATCTACGGAACTCGCACAAGTCTGCTCGAATCTCCAACAATATTTAACTGATCGTGTTAAAACTTGAAACTTGGCAGTATAGTTAGGTTCTAAAGGTTCTTGCAAACTTTCATCAATTTCAGATGAATAGTTACTGATATATAGAATTTAATTCGAAATTTGTAATGTAAAAACTTTGAAAAATCATATCTCTGAAAGTATTAGTTCGTTGAAGTTGAGAATGATATCAATGGATTCATATAATGAGACCACATCTTAAAAAAAATTTGATTCGAAATTTGTAATGTGAAAACTTCGAAAAATCATATCTCCGGGAGTATTAGTTCGTTGAAGTTGAAAATGATATCAATGGACTCATATGATGAAACTTCATCTAAAAAAAAAGAATTCGAAATTTATAATGTAAAAGCTTTGAAAAATCATATCTCCGAAAGTATTAGTTCGCTGAAGTTGAGAGTGATATCAGTGGATTCATATGATGAAACTACATCTTAGAAAAAATTGAATTCGAAATTTGTAGTTTAAAAACTTTGAAGAATCATATTTCTGGAAGTATTAGCTCGTTGAAGTTGAGAATGATACCAATGGATTCGTATGGTGAAACTACATCTAAAAAAAATTGAATTCGAAATTTGTTATGTAAAAACTTTGAAGAATCATATCTCCGGAAGTATTTGTTCGTTTAAGTTGAGAATGATATCAATGGATTCATATGATGAAACTTCATCTTAAAAAAAATTGAATTCTAAATTTGTGATGTAAAAACTTTGAAAAATGATATCTCCGAAAGTATTAGTTCGTTGAAGTTGAGAATGATATCAATGGATTCATATGATAAAACTACATCTTAAAATAGATTGAATTCGCAATTTGTAATGTGAAAACTTTGAAATATCATATCTATAAAAGTATTAGTTCGTTGAAGTTGAAAATGATATCAATGGACTCATATGATGAAACTTCACCTTAAAAAAAATTGAATTCGAAATTCGTAATGTAGAAACTTTGAAAACTCATATCTCCGAAAGTATCAGTACGTTGAAGTTGAGAATTATATCAATGGATTCATATGATGAAACTACATCGTATAAAAATTGAATTCGATATTTGTAATGTGAAACCTTTGAAAAATCATATCTCCTAAAGCATAAGTTCGTTGAACACGAGAATGATATCAATGGCTTCGTATGGTGAAACTGCATAAAAAAAAAATTGAGTTCGAAATTTGTTATGTAAAAACTTTGAAAAATCATATCTCCGGAAGTATTAGTTCGTTGAATTTTTGAATGATATCAATGGATTCATATGATGAAACTAACATCTTAAAAAAATTGAATTCGAAATTCATATTGTAGAAACTTTGAAAATTCATATCTCCGAAAGTATTAGTTCGTTGAAGTTGAGAATTATATCAATGGATTAATATGATGAAACCACATTTAAAAAAAGATAGGATTCGAAATTTGTAATGTGAAAGCTTTGAAAAATCATATCTCCGAAAGTATTAGTTCGTTGAAGTTGAGAATGATATCAATGGAATCATATGATGCAACCACATCTTAAAAAAATATTAATTCGAAATTTGAAATGTAAAAACATTTAAAAAATCATATCTCCGAAAGTATTAGTTCGTTGAAGTTGAGAATGATATCAATGGATTCATATGATGCAACCACATTTAAAAAAAGATAGGATTCGAAATTTGTAATGTGAAAGCTTTGAAAAATCATATCTCCGAAAGTATCAGTTCGTTGAAGTTGAGAATGATATCAATGGAAGCATATGATGAAACCACATCTTAAAAAAAAAATAATTCGAAATTTGAAATGTAAAAACTTTTGAATGATATCAATGGATTCATATGATGAAACTACATCTTAAAATAGATTGAATTCGCAATTTGTAATGTGAAAACTTTGAAAAATCATATCTATAAAAGTATTAGTTCGTTGAAGTTGAAAATGATATCAATGGTCTCATATGATGAAACTTCATCTTGAAAAAAATTGAATTCGAAATTTATAATGTAAAAACCCTGAAAAATCATATCTCCGAAAGAATAAGTTCGTTGAAGTTGAGAATGATATCAATAAACTCTTTTGATGAATCTACATCTTGAAAAAAATTGAATTCGAAATTTGTAATGTAAAAACTTTGAAAAATCATATCTCCGAAGGTATTAGTTCGTTGAAGTTGAGAGTGATATCAATGGATTCATATGATGAAACTACATCTTAGAAAAAATTGAATTCGAAATTTCTAGTTCAAAAATTTTGAAAAATCATACCTCTGGAAGTATTAGCTCGTTGAAGTTGAGAATGATATCAATGGATTCGTATGGTCGAACTACTTCAAAAAAAAATTGAATTCGA
>OW569416.2:12649528-12669548 GCA_937662695.2 Halyzia sedecimguttata | reverse complement strand
AGGTGGAGATGGAGGTGGAGTTGGAGGTGGAGTTGGAGTTGGAGTTGGAGTTGGAGTTGGAGTTGGAGTTGGAGTTGGAGTTGGAGTTGGAGTTGGAGTTGGAGTTGGAGTTGGAGTTGGAGTTGGAGTTGGAGTTGGAGTCTAACTCTAACTCCAACTCCAACTCCAACTCCAACTCCAACTCCAACTCCAACTCCAACTCCAACTCCAACTCCAACTCCAACTCCAACTCCAACTCCAACTCCAACTCCAACTCCAACTCCAACTCCAACTCCAACTCCAACTCCAACTCCACCTCCAACTCCAACTCCAACTCCAACTCCAACTCCAACTCCATCGCCAACTCCAATTCCAACCCCAACTCCAACTCCAACTCCAACTCCAACTCCAACTGCACCTCCAACTCAAACACCAACTCCAACTCCAATTCCAACTTCAACTCCAACACCAACTCCAACACCAACTCCAACTCCATCTCCAACTGCAACTCCAACTCCAACTCCAACACCAACTCCAACTTCAACTCCATCTCCAACTGCAACTCCAACTCCAACTCCAATTCCAACTCCAACTCCAACTCCAACTCCAACTCCAACTCCAACTCCAACTCCAACTCCAACTCCAACTCCAACTCCAACTCCAACTCCAACTCCAACTCCAACCACTCCAACTCCAACTCCAACTCCAACTCCAACTCCAACTCCAACTCCAACTCAACTCCAACTCCAACTCCAACTCCAACTCCAACTCCAACTCCAACTCCAACTCCAACTCCAACTCCAACTCCAACTCCAACTCCAACTCCAACTCCAACTCCAATTCGTACTTCAACTCCAACTCCAACTCCAACACCAACTCCAACTCCATCTCCAACTGCAACTCCAACCCCAACTCCAACTCCAACTCCAACTCCAACTCCAACTCCAACTCCAACTCCAACTCCAACTCCAACTCCAACTCCAACTCCAACTCCAACTCCAACTCCAACTCCAACTCCAACTCCAACTCCAACTCCAACTCCAACTCCAACTCCAACTCCAACTCCAACTCCAACTCCAACTCCACCCATCCAACGCAACTCCACTCCAACTCCAACTCCAACTCCAACTCCAACTCCCAACTCCAACTCCAACTCCAACTCCAACTCCAACTCCAACTCCAACTCCAACTCCAACTCCAACTCCAACTCCAACTCCAACTCCAACTCCAACTCCAACTCCAACTCCAACTCCAACTCCAACTCCAACTCCAACTCCAACTCCAACTCCAACTCCAACTCCAACTCCAACTCCAACTCCAACTCCAACTCCAACTCCAACTCCAACTCCAACTCCAACTCCAACTCCAACTCCAACTCCAACTCCACTCCAACTCCAACTCCAACTCCAACTCCAACTCCAACTCCAACTCCAACTCCAACTCCAACTCCAACTCCAACTCCAACCCAACTCCAACTCCAACTCCAACTCCAACTCCAACTCCAACTCCAACTCCAACTCCACTCCAACTCCAACTCCACTCCAACTCCAACTCCAACTCCAACTCCAACTCCACTCCAACTCCAACTCCAACTCCAACTCCAACTCCAACTCCACTCACCCAACTCCAACTCCAACTCCAACTCCAACTCCAACTCCAACTCCAACTCCAACTCCAACTCCAACTCCAACTCCAACTCCACCCAACTCCACTCCAACTCCAACTCCAACTCCAACTCCAACTCCAACTCCACTCCAACTCCAACTCCAACTCCAACTCCAACTCCACTCCAACTCCAACTCCAACTCCAACTCCAACTCCAACTCCAACTCCAACTCCAACTCCAACTCCAACTCCAACTCCAACTCCAACTCCAACTCCAACTCCAACTCCAACTCCAACTCCAACTCCAACTCCAACTCCAACTCCAACTCCAACTCCAACTCCAACTCCAACTCCAACTCCAACTCCACTCCAACTCCAACTCCAACTCCAACTCCAACTCCA
Organism: Halyzia sedecimguttata; assembly: GCA_937662695.2. NCBI lineage: Eukaryota > Metazoa > Arthropoda > Insecta > Coleoptera > Coccinellidae > Halyzia > Halyzia sedecimguttata. The sequence goes on along the minus strand of OW569416.2, from coordinate 12,667,562 downwards.
ACACCAACTCCAACCCACTCCAACTCCAACTCCAACTCCAACTCCCCCACCCACTCCAACTCCAACCAACTCCAACTCCAACTCCAACTCCAACTCCAACTCCAACTCCAACTCCAACTCCAACTCCATCCAACTCCAACTCCAACTCCAACTCCAACTCCAACTCCAACTCCAACTCCAACTCCAACTCCAACTCCAACTCCAACTCCAACTCCAACTCCAACTCCAACTCCAACTCCAACTCCAACTCCAACTCCAACTCCAACTCCAACTCCAACTCCAACTCCAACTCCAACTCCAACTCCAACTCCAACTCCAACTCCAACTCCAACTCCAACTCCAACTCCAACTCCAACTCCAACTCCAACTCCAACTCCAACTCCAACTCCAACTCCAACTCCAACTCCAACTCCAACTCCAACTCCAACTCCAACTCCAACTCCAACTCCAACTCCAACTCCAACTCCAACTCCAACTCCAACTCCAACTCCAACTCCAACTCCAACTCCAACTCCAACTCCAACTCCAACTCCAACTCCAACTCCAACTCCAACTCCAACTCCAACTCCAACTCCAACTCCAACTCCAACTCCAACTCCAACTCCAACTCCAACTCCAACTCCAACTCCAACTCCAACTCCAACTCCAACTCCAACTCCAACTCCAACTCCAACTCCAACTCCAACTCCAACTCCAACTCCAACTCCAACTCCAACTCCAACTCCAACTCCAACTCCAACTCCAACTCCAACTCCAACTCCAACTCCAACTCCAACTCCAACTCCAACTCCAACTCCAACTCCAACTCCAACTCCAACTCCAACTCCAACTCCAACTCCAACTCCAACTCCAACTCCAACTCCAACTCCAACTCCAACTCCAACTCCAACTCCAACTCCAACTCCAACTCCAACTCCAACTCCAACTCCAACTCCAACTCCAACTCCAACTCCAACTCCAACTCCAACTCCAACTCCAACTCCAACTCCAACTCCAACTCCAACTCCAACTCCAACTCCAACTCCAACTCCAACTCCAACTCCAACTCCAACTCCAACTCCAACTCACACTCCAACTCCAACTCCAACTCCAACTCCAACTCCAACTCCAACTCCAACTCCAACTCCAACTCAAACCCCAACTCCAACTCCAACTCCAACTCCAACTCCAACTGCATCTCCAACTCCAACTCCAACTCCAACTCCAACTCCAACTCCAACTCCAACTCCAACTCCAACTCCAACTCCAACTCCAACTCCAACTCCAACTCCAACTCCAACTCCAACTCCAACTCCAACTCCAACTTCATCTCCAACTCCAACTCCAACTCCAACTCCAACTCCAACTCAACTCCAACTCCAACTCCAACTCCAACTCCAACTCCAACTCAATGATTATCAATACAGATATTACTGATTAGGTTCCATTGCAATTGCAGTTCTGATGGCGCTATATTTGAAACCGAGTATTACCTACTACTATATATTCAGATCTTTCAACGTGGTGTGATTCTTAACTAAGATGTTACTGAGAAAGTTCCACTAATCTCGCTTTCCTGTTGGCGTATATTCGAAACAGACTTCTACTATATCTTTAACTATCCATTCAGAAGCTTTTAAGGATCCTTCAACGTGGCATGATTCACAATACAGATAATACTGTAGAAGTTACACTGCGTACGCATTTCTAATGGCTGGATATTCGAAACTGGGTATTATTATTTCGTATACTATACATTAAGAACCTTTAACAGATCTTTCAACGAGGTGTGATTCTCAATAAAGATATTACAGAGGAAGCTCCAATGCATGCACGCTCCTGCTGGCCGGATGATTGAAATCATGTTCTATTAATTCTTTTACTATCCATTCAGAACCTTTTACAGATCTTTCAATGTGGTGTGACTCTCAATACAGATATTATTCAGAAAGCTCCACTGCTCCCACGACCCTGCTGGTCGGACGCTTGAAACCGAGTTTTATTAATTCTTCTTTCATCAATTTAGGTGCGTGTAGGTATATTTCAAAGTGGCATGATTCTCAATACAGATATTGCTGAAAATCTCCAACTCCAACTCCAACTCCAACTCCACCTCCAACTCCAACTCCAACTCCAACTCCAACTCCAACTCCAACTCCAACTCCAACTCCAACTCCAACTCCAACTCCAACTCCAACTCCAACTCCAACTCCAACTCCAACTCCAACTCCAACTCCAACTCCAACTCCAACTCCAACTCCAACTCCAACTCCAACTCCAACTCCAACTCCAACTCCAACTCCAACTCCAACTCCAACTCCAACTCCAACTCCAACTCCAACTCCAACTCCAACTCCAACTCCAACTCCAACTCCAACTCCAACTCCAACTCCAACTCCAACTCCAACTCCAACTCCAACTCCAACTCCAACTCCAACTCCAACTCCAACTCCAACTCCAACTCCAACTCCAACTCCAACTCCAACTCCAACTCCAACTCCAACTCCAACTCCAACTCCAACTCCAACTCCAACTCCAACTCCAACTCCAACTCCAACTCCAACTCCAACTCCAACTCCAACTCCAACTCCAACTCCAACTCCAACTCCAACTCCAACTCCAATTCCAACTTCAACTCCAACACCAACTCCAACACTAACTCCAACTCCATCTCCAACTACAACTCCAACTCCAACTCCAACTCCAACTCCAACTCCAACTCCAACTCCAACTCCAACTCCAACTCCAACTCCAACTCCAACTCCAACTCCAACTCCAACTCCAACTCCAACTCCAACTCCAACTCCAACTCCAACTCCAACTCCAACTCCAACTCCAACTCCAACTCCAACTCCAACTCCAACTCCAACTCCAACTCCAACTCCAACTCCAACTCCAACTCCAACTCCAACTCCAACTCCATCTCCAACTACAACTCCAACTCCATCTCCATCTCCAACTCCAATTCCAACTCCAACTCCAACTCCAACTCCAACTCCAACTCCAACTCCAACTCCAACTCCAACTCCAACTCCAACTCCAACTCCAACTCCAACTCCAACTCCAACTCCAACTCCAACTCCAACTCCAACTCCAACTCCAACTCCAATTCCAACTTCAACTCCAACACCAACTCCAACACTAACTCCAACTCCATCTCCAACTACAACTCCAACTCCAACTCCAACACCAACTCCAACTCCATCTCCAACTGCAACTCCAAGTCCAACTCCAACTCCAGATCCAACTCCAACTCCAACTCCAACTCCAACCCCAACTCCAACTCCAACTCCAACTCCAACTCCAACTCCAACTCCAACTCCAACTCCAACTCCAACTCCAACTCCAACTCCAACTCCAACTCCAACTCCAACTCCAACTCCAACTCCAACTACAACTCCAACTCCAACTCCAACTCCAACTCCAACTCCAACTCCAACTCCAACTCCAACTCCAACTCCAACTCCAACTCCAAATCCAACTCCAACTCCAACTCCAACTCCAACTCCAACTCCAACTCCAACTCCAACTCCAACTCCAACTCCAACTCCAACTCCAACTCCAACTTCAACTCCAACTCCAACTCCAACTCCAACTCCAACTCCAACTCCAACTCCAACTCCAACTCCAACTCCAACTCCAACTCCAACTCCAACTCCAACTCCAACTCCAACTCCAACTCCAACTCCAAGAGATTAGATTAGATGTTTTAAGGGATATCCTAAAGTGTAATACAGATATTACTGAAAATGTTCTACTGCCAATGCGCCTCTAATGCCTGAATTTTGGAACCGCGTATTATGATACCTTTTACTATCTATTCAGATCCTTTTAAGGATCTTTCAACATAGTGAGATACTCAATAAAGATATAACTGAGAAAGATACACTGCTCACGCTTCCCTAGTGGCGTATATTCGAAACCTACTACTACGATATCTTTTACTATCCAATCAGATCCTTTTGAGGATTCTTCAACGTGGCATGATACCCTCTACAGATATTGATGAATAAGTTACACTGCAAACGCGTTTCTAATAGCCTTTTACGGATCCTTTAACGTGGTATGATTGTCAATACAGATATTACTGTAGAAGTTACACTGCAAGCTTGTTTCTTATTGATATTCGAAACCGAATATTATTATATCGTTTACTATCCACTCAGAACCTTTTACGGATCTTTCAATGTGGAGTGACTCTCAATACAGATATTACTGAGAAAGCTCCACTGCTCCCGCGACCCTGCTGGTCGGACATTTGAAACCGAGTTTTATTAATTCTTCTTTTATCCATTAAGATGCGTGTAGGTATATTTCAAAGTGGTATGATCCTCAATACAGATATTGCTGAAAATGGTCAACTAAGAATGCGCCTCTGAAGGCCTGATTCTTGGAACAGAGTATTACGATACCTTATGCTATCTATTCAGAACCTTTTATGGATCTTCCAATGTGATTCTCAATACAGATATTACAGAGGAAGCTCCACTGCTCACGCATTCTTGCTGGTCGGATGTTTGAAATCGGAGTTGGAGATTGAGTTGGAGTTGGAGTTGGAGTTGGAGTTGGAGTTGGAGTTGGAGTTGGAGTTGGAGTTGGAGTTGGAGTTGGAGTTGGAGTTGGAGTTGGAGTTGGAGTTGGAGTTGGAGTTGGAGTTGGAGTTGGAGTTGGAGTTGGAGTTGGAGTTGGAGTTGGAGTTGGAGTTGGAGTTGGAGTTGGAGTTGGAGTTGGAGTTGGAGTTGGAGTTGGAGTTGGAGTTGGAGTTGGAGTTGGAGTTGGAGTTGGAGTTGGAGTTGGAGTTGGAGTTGGAGTTGGAGTTGGAGTTGGAGTTGGAGTTGGAGTTGGAGTTGGAGTTGGAGTTGGAGTTGGAGTTGGAGTTGGAGTTGGAGTTGTAGTTGGAGTTGGAGTTGGAGTTGGAGTTGGAGTTGGAGTTGGAGTTGGAGTTGGAGTTGGAGTTGGAGTTGGAATTGGAGTTGGAGTTGGAGTTGAAAATGGAGTTGGAGTTGGAGTTGGAGTTGGAGTTGGAGTTGGAGTTGGAGTTGGAGTTGGAGTTGGAGTTGGAGATGGAGTTGGAGTTGGAGTTGAAATGGAGTTGGAGTTGGAGTTGGAGTTGGAGTTGGAGTTGGAGTTGGAGTTGGAGTTGGAGTTGGAGTTGGAGTTGGAGTTGGAGTTGGAGTTGGAGTTGAAGTTGGAGTTGGAATTGGAGTTGGAGTTGGAGTTGGAGTTAAAGTTGGATTTGGAGTTGTAGGTGGAGATGGAGGTGGAGTTGGAGTTGGAGTTGGAGTTGGAGTTGGAGTTGGAGTTGGAGTTGGAGTTGGAGTTGGAGTTGGAGTTGGAGTTGGAGTTGGAGTTGGAGTTGAAGTTGGAGTTGGAGTTGGAGTTGGAGTTGGAGTTGGAGTTGGAGTTGGAGTTGGAGTTGGAGTTGGAGTTGGAGTTGGAGTTGGAGTTGGATTTGGAGTTGGAGTTGGAGTTGGAGTTGGAGTTGGAGTTGGAGTTGGAGTTGGAGTTGGAGTTGGAGTTGGAGTTGGAGTTGGAGTTGGAGTTGGAGTTGGAGTTGGAGTTGGAGTTGGAGTTGGAGTTGGAGTTGGAGTTGGAGTTGGAGTTGGAGTTGGAGTTGGAGTTGGAGTTGGAGTTGGAGTTGGGGTTGGAGTTTGAGTTGGAGTTGGAGTTGGAGTTGGAGTTGGAGTTGGAGTTGGAGTTGGAGTTGGGGTTGGAGTTGGAGTTGGAGTTGGAGTTGGAGTTGGAGTTGGAGTTGGAGTTGGAGTTGGAGTTGGAGTTGGAGTTGGAGTTGGAGTTGGAGTTGGAGTTGGAGTTGGAGTTGGAGTTGGAGTTGGAGTTGGGGTCTAACTCTAACTCCAACTCCAACTCCAACTCCAACTCCAACTCCAACTCCAACTCCAACTCCAACTCCAACTCCAACTCCAACTCCAACTCCAACTCCAACTCCAACTCCAACTCCAACTCCAACTCCACCTCCAATTCCTACTCCAACTCCAACTTCATTTCCAACTCCAACTCCAACTCCATCTCCAACTCCAATTCCAACTCCAACTCCAACTCCAAATCCAACTCCAACTCCAACTCCAACTCCAACTCCAACTCCAACTCCAACTCCAACTCCAACTCCAACTCCAACTCCAACTCCAACTCCAACTCCAATTCCAACTTCAACTCCAACACCAACTCCAACACCAACTCCAACTCCATCTCCACCTACAACTCCAACTCCAACTCCAACACCAACTCCAACTCCATCTCCAACTGCAACTCCAAGTCCAACTCCAACTCCTACTCCAACTCCAACTCCAACTCCAACTCCAACTCCACCTACAACTCCAACTCCAACTCCAACTCCAACTCCAACTCCAACTCCAACTCCAACTCCAACTCCAACTCCAACTCCAACTCCAACTCCAACTCCAACTCCAATTCCAACCTCAACTCGAACTCCAACTCCAACTCCAACTCCAACTCCAACTCCAACTCCAACTCCAACTCCAACTCCAACTCCAACTCCAACTCCAACTCCAACTCCAACTCCAACTCCAACTCCAACTCCAACTCCAACTCCAACTCCAACTCCAACTCCAACTCCAACTCCAACTCCAACTCCAACTCCAACTCCAACTCCAACTCCAACTCCAACTCCAACTCCAACTCCAACTCCAACTCCAACTCCAACTCCAACTCCAACTCCAACTCCAACTCCAACTCCAACTCCAACTCCAACTCCAACTCCAACTCCAACTCCAACTCCAACTCCAACTCCAACTCCAACTCCAACTCCAACTCCAACTCCAACTCCAACTCCAACTCCAACTCCAACTCCAACTCCAACTCCAACTCCAACTCCAACTCCAACTCCAACTCCAACTCCAACTCCAACTCCAACTCCAACTCCAACTCAAACTCCAACTCCAACTCCAACTCCAACTCCAACTCCAACTCCAACTCCAACTCCAATTCCAACTCCAACTCCAACTCCAACTCCAACTCCAACTCCAACTCCAACTCCAATTCCAACTCCAACTCCAACTCCAACTCCACCTCCAACTCCAACTCCAACTCCAACTCCAACTCCAACTCCAACTCCAACTCCAACTCCAACTCCAACTCCAACTCCAACTCCAACTCCAACTCCAACTCCGACTCCAAATCCAACTCCAACTCCAACTCGATGGAGTTGGAGTTCGAGATGTCGAACTCCAACTCCAACTCCAACTCCAACTCCAACTCCAACTCATGCCACTTTGAAAGATCCCTAAAAGTATATAAATGGATAGTAAAAGAATGAATAAAATACGATTTCAATCATCCAGCCGGCAGGAACGTGCGAGCAGTGGAGCTTCTCGGTAATATCTTTATTGAGAATCACACATCGTTGAAAGATCCGTAAAAGGTTCTTAATGGATAGTAAACGATATAATAATACTAGGTTTCGAATATCCAGCCATTAGAAAGGCGTTTGCAGTGTAACTTCTGGAGTTATATCTGTATTGAGAATCATGCCACATTGAAGAATTCTTAAAAAGATCTGAATGGAAGATATAGTAGCAGTCTGTTTCGTATGTACGCCAACAGGGAAGCGTGTGATCTGGAACTTTCTCAGTAACATCTTCATTGAGAATCACACCACGTTGAAAGATCAGTAAAAGGATCTGAATAGATAGTTGAAGGTATTTTAATACCAGGTTTCAAATATCTGTATTGGCAATCATGCCACGACTCTTACTATCCATTCAGATCCTTTTAAGGATCCTTCAACATGGCATGATTCCAAATACAGATATTACTGTAGAAGTTACACTGATCACGCGTGCCTGCTGACCGGATGTTTGAAACTGACGTGGCATGATTCTCAATACAGATATTACTGATAAGGTTGCATTGCCAATGCAGTTCTGATGGCGCTATATATGAAACCGGGTAATACTCGGTTTCATATATAGTATATCTATATGTAGGATTTTTATATCAATCGCCTAGGGGTTGATTGAATTACTTTCCTAACATTCGTCTTCAACGTCTCTGTGGTTTTCAACAAAACTCTTGTTCGGCTATTTACACTTTATTTACATTTGAACTCGAAGAATTATTCACAACTATGACAGAATTTACTTCCGCAATTACTGAAGTTCTTCAACTACCGCAATATATTCTCAATTCGTCCAAGTCGGAATTCAATTAAAACGTCTAATTCTTTAGGGATGAAACCTCTACCTCGGAACCGTCGTCAACGTCTAACCTTCTTCCCTGTTCCGAACACTCTCCCGATCCCTTGTTCGTACTCTAGGTACTTTCCGTTTTCCACCCCCCCGCAATCGGCTTGCCTTCGATCTTAAAGGGTAGTTCCTTGATTCGTGACTCTCTGACCACGCTCCGCCCCCCATAGACCAATATGATTCCCTGGGAACCTTCTCACGTTCTGGTGAATTTCCTAGAATCTATATGGATTCTCGATGTTGCACGTCAAACGCTCTTCGAAATTATACAACACAGACCCCTTGGAGGCGCCAGAGTGTCGCGATTTTAGTCCTAAATTCTTCATCTCCTGTTATCGTTACATCTGCCTCTTATCCATAACGGTGTGTTAATGGATAACTGGCGACAGAGGTTCCCAAGAACGTCTGATGTAACGATAACACGTTGCTTTCACCCTTAAAATGTAACACTTATTCTAACTATATACACGTAGAATTCAAATCATAATTGAAATCCTACATCTCGGCCATCCTGAAATATGAATTCGCCCCGAATTCACTTTCGCTATCATTGTGGACCCACGCCTTCATGTACTCCGCACATGTAGACGTATTAACCGGTCCCTCGTGAAAGCCCACCTTCACGACATCATACGTCTCATATCCCTTGACCTTTACATCTTCATATGGCCCCAAAAATATTTAATTCCTCTTCAAGTCAGGGCCAAAGTACATTCGCTCGATCGCCACCTGATATCCTTCCTTATATCGCGTCGGTTTCCTCCTTTTTACATTGTACGTCCTCCTATTTTCTCCCTGATTCTTGAGTAACTGTTGCTCGCAGTTTCTCATCAGTTCCTCTCCATCTTCTGAGAAATTTTCTCTCGTCTCATTCGCTATCAATTCACTTCCTTTTCTCGTCTGCACTTCCGTCAACATCTCGAAAGGTTTCGTCGCTATAATTCTTCCACCTACGGCTGAGCTCTCCCTTACGATGTTTTCGTCAAAACTCCTCGTGATTCGCTCAACCACGGGCTTATCTTTCTTCGAAATGACTTTCTTATTGACCCCGTCCCCTTTCGTCTGCCGCGGTGTATCACTACATCCGCTACCGTTCACCACTTTGCGTTCTACCGATCTCATTTTCAGATCCGATACGTGGCCCTCTTCGACCTCCTCCTTTTTAGCATCTGTAGTGATACTCATCACCCAATTCGTCCTACTGACAAAGTTTTCTTTCGGTAGCACCACGATTTCCCCGTCTCCAATCCGAACTGATGCCTGTTTTAGGATATTACTTCCTAAAATGGCACGGAACCCGGAAGCCGCTGCTTCTATCACGTGAAACTTCAAATTGTACCTGTGTCCATTAATTTCCACGTCCAGCATAAGTGAACCTAAAGTATTCACCCCATACCGTCCTAATCCCCTTATTGTTGACCTGTCACCGGATAGGGGATGTTTCCCCAGGTATGTTCTATAGAGATCCTCTCTAATAATGCTGATTTCACTTCCCGTGTCAAATAGTGCCTGAACTTCAAAATAGTCGATTATTAACTCGATGGCGTTACTGGGAACATATTCGATGACAGCTACATTTTTGCTTTCTTGCTTGCCCCCATCGGTGTTGGTACACATTGTAGAAATGTGACCAAATTCGTGACATTTGAAACATTTTGGGCCAATGCTTTTTCTCGGACATTCCCTTGACTTGTGGCCCCTGCCACCACAGTTGAAGCATGATACTTCCTTCGTCCACTTATGAGGAATTTCATTATTCCCGGTAACTCTCTGACCCTCATTCGCATTCGTTCTTATCCTCCAGTTCGCACCTACGTCCCTCTTTGGAGGAGCGAAATCTCGCGTCTTCTTTTCTGACACCTCCTCGAATATTTTTACTTTCTGTTTAAATTCCCCGAAAGTCCTCGCACCGTACAAGACAATTTTATTCGAGGTATCATCCGGAATGCCGTCTATAATATACCGGATGATAGCCTCGTCCTCAATGTTCGCGCGACTACCAATCTCCCTCATTATGAGAACATACTCCTGTATATTCTCACTAAGCCGTCTTTTCCTCTGCATAAGAAGTTTATGTATTTGAGCCGTGCTCACCGGAACATCAAACTCCTCAATCAATTTCTTTCTCAACGATGCCCACGTTTTCACCCCCGAAAGAGACTGAACGAACAACTTCGCCAATCCTGAAAGCGACTTCTTTGCAAAAAGAAATTTCTGCAAGTCCGTCCAACCTGTTATCGAAGAAATTTCTTCAAAATCTTCGATCCATTTACCCACCGGATAATCCGGTTTTCCCTCGAATTGACGAACGCTATCCTCTACGTCTCTAAATGTCGACGAAAAATTACTTTTCCTTGAGTAATTTTCACCTTTTCCCGACCTGACGCTCTGCCTACTTTCTTCCACATCGTCCAATATTTCTTCATCGCGATCGTCATCCTCCTCGCTAATACTTGGAGTCACGAGAAAATTGCAAATTCGTTCTGCCAATTCTTCGACCGAACCATCGTACCTCAAGTCCAGTATTCCACATACTGCAATTAAATCAGCGGACGAAAGACGGTCCACGACAGTTGCGATTTTATCAGCATGTTCTTCCGAGTTTTCATCCCATTTAAAACCGCAAAAATTTCTCAAAGACCTACGACGTCTATAAGGTTCACCTTCTTGTCCAAAACAAACTACATGCAAGGCTTTAATCGCTGCAATTTTCGCGTTAGTGATGTTGGATTCAACTTTCGAAATTTGTCCAAGTGAACACATCTTATCAAATTTCGCCAACAATTTCTCAACAATTTCTATGCCAAATCGCGAATTGCAAGTTCAGGAAATTCAGTAATTGCTCACAAAATAAAGAACATACACATGTCCTATAATTAACAAGATTGAAATACAAATTTCCCTAACTTCGTCACAAAAATTATCAAACGTCTAGATATCGTCTCGATAAGAAATACAAATCATCAATAATCAATTAAATATTTCAATCTAATTCAAAATCTAATAACAAATTTACTAATTATTAATTTACTCTTCTATGCGTCTTAACACTAACTAGTTTTCTGCGAATCAAAATTCGAAATTACAATCTTTCAAAAACTAGCGTCTTTCTTGAAATAGAAATTAAATCTAATATTCTATATTTCAAAATATTCACGTCAAAAAAAAAAATAAACACAATTAAAAACTCTACCAAAAAAGTTCAACGTCTTCAAAATTCATATAAGGTTACAATCAATTTCAGTCAATCGGAAATAAGGATTAATCCTACCTCAGTATCTCCTAATTAATCCTTTTTCATTGCACTGCACGATTCACAGATTGCCCTTATTTCACAACACTTATCACTATTTGATCTTCTTTGATCTGGAACTTGACTTCCTCTCGTGCGGTCTCCAATTCCAGAAAAATTCGTCTCTCGTCTAGTCGAAATGTATATTTAATTCAGATCTAATTAATCTAATTGATCTAATTAATCCCGGTTGAGCCCCCAAAATGTAGGATTTTTATATCAATCGCCTAGGGGTTGATTGAATTACTTTCCTAACATTCGTCTTCAACGTCTCTGTGGTTTTCAACAAAACACTTGTTCGGCTATTTACACTTTATTTACATTTGAACTCGAAGAATTATTCACAACTATGACAGAATTTACTTCCGCAATTACTGAAGTTCTTCAACTACCGCAATATATTCTCAATTCGTCTAAGTCGGAATTCAATTAAAACGTCTAATTCTTTAGGGATGAAACCTCTACCTCGGAACCGTCGTCAACGTCTAACCTTCTTCCCTGTTCCGAACACTCTCCCGATCCCTTGTTCGTACTCTAGGTACTTTCCGTTTTCCACCCCCCCGCAATCGGCTTGCCTTCGATCTTAAAGGGTAGTTCCTTGATTCGTGACTCTCTGACCACGCTCCGCCCCCCATAGACCAATATGATTCCCTGGGAACCTTCTCACGTTCTGGTGAATTTCCTAGAATCTATATGGATTCTCGATGTTGCACGTCAAACGCTCTACGAAATTATACAACACAGACCCCTTGGAGGCGCCAGAGTGTCGCGATTTTAGTCCTAAATTCTTCATCTCCTGTTATCGTTACATCGTTCTCAGAATCTGCCTCTTATCCATAACGGTGTGTTAATGGATAACTGGCGACAGAGGTTCCCAAGAACGTCTGATGTAACGATAACACGTTGCTTTCACCCTTAAAATGTAACACTAATTCTAACTATATACACGTAGAATTCAAATCATAATTGAAATCCTACATCTATATACTATATATTCAGATCCTTTCACTGATTTTTCAACGTGGTGTGATTCTCAATAAAGATATTACTGAGAAAGTTCCACTGCTCACGCTTCCCTGTTGGCGTATATTCGATACAGACTAGTACTATATCTTTTACTATCCATTCAGAAGCTTTTAAGGATCCTTCAACGTGAAATGATTCACAATACGGATATAACTATAGAAGTTACACTGCGTACGCGTTTCTAATGGCTGGATAGTCGAAACCGAGTATTATTATATCGTGTACTATACATTAAGAATCTTTTACAGATCTTTCAACGTGGTGTGATTCTCAATTAAGATATTACAGAGGAAGCTCCAATGCTTGCACGCTTCTGCTGGCCGGATGATTGAAATCATGTTTTATTAATTCTTTTACTATCCCTTTAGATTCTTTTATGGATCTTTCAAAGAGAAATGAATCTCGATACAGATATTACTGAAAAAGTTCTACTGCCAATGCACCTCTGATGGCCTGATATTTTAAACCGAGTAATATATTACCTTTTACTATCTATTCAGATCCTTTTACGGATCTGTCAAATTGATGTGATTCTCAATAAAGATATTACTGAGAAAGTTCCACTGCTCACACTTCCCTATTGGCGTATATTCGAAACCGAATACTACTATATCTTTTATTTTTATTTCAAATCCTTTTGAGGATCCTTCAACGTGGTATAATTCCCAATAAAGATATTACTGTAGAAGTTACACTGCGAGCGCCTTCTTAAAGGCTGGATATGCGAAACCGGCTATTATTATATCGTTTACTATACATTAAGTACCTTTTACGGATCATTCAACGTGGTGTGATTCTCAATGAAGATATTACTGAGAAATTTCCACTGCTCGCGTTTTCCTGTTGGCGTATAATCGAAACCGACTACTACTATATCTTTTACTACCCATTCAGATCCTTTTAAAGATCCTTTAACGTAGTATGATTCTCAATACAGATATTACTGTAGGAGTTACACTGAAAGCGCATATCTAATGGATATTCCAAACCGAGTATTATCATATCGTTTAATATCCATTCCGAACCTATTACGGATCTTTCAATGTGGTGTGATTCTCAATACAGATATTACTGAGAAAGCTCTACTGCTCACGCCTTCCTGCTGTTCGGATGTTTGACACCGAGCTTTATTAATTCTTTTACCATCCATTTAGATATTTTAAGGGATATTCCAAAGTGGCATGATTCTCAATACAGTTCTACTGCCAATGCGCCTTTGATGGCCTGATTTTCAAACCGAGTAATATATTACCTTTTACTCTCTATTCAGATCCTTTTACGGATCTTTCAAATTGGTGTGATTCTCAATAAAGATATTACTGAGAAAGTTCCACTGCTCTCGTTTCCCTATTGAAGTATATTCGAAACAGACTACTACAATATCTTTTACTTTTATTTCAAATCCTTTTGAGGATCCTTCAACGTGGTATAATTCCCAATACAGATATTACTGTAGAAGGTACACTGCGAGCGCGTTTCTAAAGGCTGGATATGCGAAACAGGGTATTATTATATCGTTTACTATCCATTAAGAACCTTTAACGGATCATTTAACGTGGTGTGATTCTTAATAAAGATATTACTGAGAAATTTCCACTGCTCGCGCTTTCCTGTTGGCGTATAATTGAAACTGACTACTACTATATCTTTTACTACCCTTCAGATCTTTTAAAGAATCCCCTAACGTGGTATGATTCTCAATACAGATATTACTGTAGGAGTTACACTGAAAGCGCGTTTCTAATGGATATTCCAAACCGAGTATTATTATATCGTTTAATATCCATTCAGAACCTTTTACGGATCTTTCAATGTGGTGTGATTCTTAATACAGATATTACTGAGAAAGCTCTACTGCTCACGCCTCCCTGCTGTTCGGATGTTTGACACCGAGTTTTAATAATTCTTTCACTATCCATTTGGATGTTTTAAGGGATATTCCAAAGTGGCATGATTCTCAATACAGATATTACTGAAAATGTTCAACTGCCAATGCGCCTCTATTGCCAGATTTTTGGAAGCGCGTATTATGTGACCTTTTTCTATCTATTTAGATCCTTTTACGGATCTTTCAACATAGTGTGATATTCAATAAAGATATTACTGAAAAAGATACTCTGCTAACGCTTCTCTAGTGGCGTATATTCGAAACCCTCTACTACGATATCTTTTACTATCCATTCAGAGATCCTTTAGAGGATTCTTCAACAGGGCATGATTCCCAATACAGATATTACTGTATAAGTTACACTGCAAACGCGTTTCTAATAGCTGGATATTCGAAACCGAGTATTATTATATCGTATACTATTAATTAAGAACCGTTTACGGATCCTTTAAAGTGGTATGATTGTCAATACAGATATTACTGTAGAAGTTACACTGCAAGCTTGTTTCTAATGGATATTCGAAACCTTTTACGGATTTTTCAATGTGGTGTGACTCTCAATACAGATATACTGAGACTGCTCCACTGCTCCCGCGACCCTGCTGGTCGGACGTTTGAAACCGAGTTTTATTAATTCTTCTTTTATCCATTTAGATGCGTGTAGGAATATTTCAAAGTGGCATGATTCTCAATACAGATATTGCTGAAAATGGTCAACTAAAAATGCGCCTCTGACGGCCTGATTTTTGGAACAGTGTATTATGATACCTTTTGCTATCTATTCAGAACCTTTTATGGATCTTCCAATGTGGTGTGATTCTCAATACAGATATTACAGAGGAAGCTCCACTGCTCACGCGTTCTTGCTGGTTGGATGTTTGAAATCGAGTTTTTTTAAATCTATTACTATCCATTTAGATGCTTTTAGGGATATTCCAGAGTGGCATGATTCTCAATACAGATATTACTGAAAATGTTCAACTACCAATGCGCCTCTAATGCCTGATTTATGGAACCGCGTATTATGATACCTTTTACTATCTATTCAGATCCATTTATGGATCTTTCAACATTGTGTGATACTCAATAAAGATATTACTGAGAAAGATACACTGCTCACGCTTCCCTAGTGGCGTTTATTCGGAACCTACTACTACGATATCTTTTACTATCCATTCAGATCCCTTAGAGGATTCTTCAACAGGGCATGATTCCCACTACAGATATAACTGTATAAGTTACACTGCTAACGCGTTTCTAATAGCTGGATATTCGAAACCGAGTATTATTATATCGTTTACTATTAATTAAGAACTTTTTACGGATCCTTTAAAGTGGTATGATTGTCAATACAGATATTACTGTAGAAGATACACTGCAAGCTTGTTTCTAATGGATATCCGAAACCGAATATTATTAAATCGTTTACTATCCATTCAGAACCTTTTACGGATTTTTCAATGTGAAGTGACTCTCAATACAGATATTACTGAGACAGCTCCACTGCTCCTGCGACCCTGCTGGTCGGACGTTTGAAACCAAGTTTTATTAATTCTTCTTTTATCCATTTAGATGCGTGTAGGTATATTTCAAAGTGGCATGATTCTCAATACATATATTACTGAAAATGTTCAACTGCCAATGCGCCACTAATGCCTGATTTTTAACCGCGTATTATGATACCTTTTTCTATCTATTCAGATCCTTTCACGGATCTTTCAACTTAGTTTGATACCCAATAAAGATATTACTGAGAAAGATACACTGCTCACGCTTCTCTAGTGGCGTAAATTCGAAACCGTCTACTACGATATCTTTTACTATCCATTCAGATCATTTTGAGGATTCTTCAACGTGGCATGATTCCCACTACATATATTACTGTATAAGTTACACTGCAAACGCGTTTCTAATAGCTGGATATTCGAAACCGAGTATTAATATATCTATATTATTAAGTAAGAACCTTTTACGGATCCTTTAACGTAGTATGATTGTCAATACAGACATTACTGTAGAAGTTACACTGAAAGCTTATTTCTGAAGGATATTGAAAACCGAATATTATTATATCATTTACTATCCATTCAGAACATTTTACGGATCTTTCAATGTGGTGTGACTCTCAATACAGATATTACTGAGAAAACTCCAATGCTCCCGCGACCCTGCTGGTGGGACGTTTGAAACCGAGTTTTATTAATTGTTCTTTTATCTATATAGATGCGTGTAGGTATATTTCAATGTGGCATGATTCTCAATACTGATATTGCTGAAAATCTCCAACTCCAACTCCAACTCCAACTCCAACTCCAACTCCAACTCCAACTCCAACTCCAACTCCAACTCCAACTCCAACTCCAACTCCAACTCCAACTCCAACTCCAACTCCAACTCCAACTCCAACTCCAACTCCAACTCCAACTCCAACTCCAACTCCAACTCCAACTCCAACTCCAACTCCAACTCCAACTCCAACTCCAACTCCAACTCCAACTCCAACTCCAACTCCAACTCCAACTCCAACTCCAACTCCAACTCCAACTCCAACTCCAACTCCAACTCCAACTCCAACTCCAACTCCAACTCCAACTCCAACTCCAACTCCAACTCCAACTCCAACTCCAACTCCAACTCCAACTCCAACTCCAACTCCAACTCCAACTCCAACTCCAACTCCAACTCCAACTCCAACTCCAACTCCAACTCCAACTCCAACTCCAACTCCAACTCCAACTCCAACTCCAACTCCAACTCCAACTCCAACTCCAACTCCAACTCCAACTCCAACTCCAACTCCAACTCCAACTCCAACTCCAACTCCAACTCCAACTCCAACTCCAACTCCAACTCCAACTCCAACTCCAACTCCAACTCCAACTCCAACTCCAACTCCAACTCCAACTCCAACTCCAACTCCAACTCCAACTCCAACTCCAACTCCAACTCCAACTCCAACTCCAACTCCAACTCCAACTCCAACTCCAACTCCAACTCCAACTCCAACTCCAACTCCAACTCCAACTCCAACTCCAACTCCAACTCCAACTCCAACTCCAACTCCAACTCCAACTCCAACTCCAACTCCAACTCCAACTCCAACTCCAACTCCAACTCCAACTCCAACTCCAACTCCAACTCCAACTCCAACTCCAACTCCAACTCCAACTCCAACTCCAACTCCAACTCCAACTCCAACTCCAACTCCAACTCCAACTCCAACTCCAACTCCAACTCCAACTCCAACTCCAACTCCAACTCCAACTCCAACTCCAACTCCAACTCCAACTCCAACTCCAACTCCAACTCCAACTCCAACTCCAACTCCAACTCCAACTCCAACTCCAACTCCAACTCCAACTCCAACTCCAACTCCAACTCCAACTCCAACTCCAACTCCAACTCCAACTCCAACTCCAACTCCAACTCCAACTCCAACTCCAACTCCAACTCCAACTCCAACTCCAACTCCAACTCCAACTCCAACTCCAACTCCAACTCCAACTCCAACTCCAACTCCAACTCCAACTCCAACTCCAACTCCAACTCCAACTCCAACTCCAACTCCAACTCCAACTCCAACTCCAACTCCAACTCCAACTCCAACTCCAACTCCAACTCCAACTC
>OW569416.2:12647952-12649328 GCA_937662695.2 Halyzia sedecimguttata | reverse complement strand
GCGATATTTGAAACCGGGTATTAAAATACGAACAAACTATCTATTCAGATCCTTTTACGGATCTTTCAAAGTGGTGTGATTCTCAATAAAGATATTACTGAGAAAGTTCCACATCACAAGCTTCCCTGTTGGCGTATATACGAAACAGACTACTACTATATCTTTCACTATCCATTCAGATCCTTTTAAGAATCCTTCAACGTGGCATGATTCCCAATACAGATATTACTGCAGAAGTTACACTGCGAACGCCTTTCTAAAGGCTGGATATTCGAAACCGAGTATTATTATATCGTTTACTATCCATTAAGAACCTTTTACGGATCTTTCAACGTGGTGTGATTCTCAAATCAAACTAGTTGTTTCGAGTTGGAGTTGGAGTTGGAGCTGGAGTTGAAGTTGGAGTTGGAGTTGGGGTTGGAGTTGGAGTTGGAGTTGGAGTTGGAGTTGGAGCTGGAGTTGGAGTTGGAGTTGGAGTTGGAGTTGGAGTTGGTGTTGGAGTTGGAGTTGGATTTGTAGTTGGAGTTGGAGTTGAAGTTGAAGTTGGAGTTGGAGTTGAAGTTGAAGTTGGAGTTGGAGTTGGAGTTGGAGTTGGAGTTGGAGTTGGAGTTGGAGTTGTAGTTGGAGTTGGAGTTGGAGTTGGAGTTGGAGTTGGAGTTGGAGTTGGAGTTGGAGTTGGAGTTGGAGTTGGAGTTGGAGTTGGAGTTGGAGTTGGAGTTGGAGTTGGAGTTGGAGTTGGAGTTGGAGTTGGAGTTGGAGTTGGAGTTGGAGTTGGAGTTGGAATTGGAGTTGGAGTTGGAGTTGGAGTTGGAGTTGGAGTTGGAGTTGGAGTTGGAGTTGGAGTTGGAGTTGGAGTTGGAGTTGGAGTTGGAGTTGGAGTTGGAGTTGGAGTTGGAGTAGGAGTTGGAGTTGGAGTTGGAGTTGGAGTTGGAGTTGGAGTTGGAGTTGGAGTTGGAGTTGGAGTTGGAGTTGGAGTTGGAGTTGGAGTTGGAGTTGGAGTTGGAGTTGGAGTTGGAGTTGGAGTTGGAGTTGGAGTTGGAGTTGGAGTTGGAGTTGGAGTTGGAGTTGGAGTTGGAGTTGGAGTTGGAGTTGGAGTTGGAGTTGGAGTTGGAGTTGGAGTTGGAGTTGGAGTTGGAGTTGGAGTTGGAGTTGGAGTTGGAGTAGGAGTTGGAGTTGGAGTTGGAGTTGGAGTTGGAGTTGGAGTTGGAGTTGGAGTTGGAGTTGGAGTTGGAGTTGGAGTTGGAGTTGGAGTTGGAGTTGGAGTTGGAGTTGGAGTTGGAGTTGGAGTTGGAGTTGGAGTTGGAGTTGGAGTTGGAGTTGGAGTTGGAGTTGGAGTTGGAGTTGGAGTTGGAGTTGGAGTAGGAGTTGGAGTTGGA